>OX638371.1:44290019-44434009 GCA_951812925.1 Calliopum simillimum | reverse complement strand
AGTCCGTGTGGGTTTCAATTACTTTTCATTGAGGAGGCTTTTGGATGAAATTGGTGAGTCACACGATAAAAAGTTTTATAATCTTTATTGTGGAGCATTACAAGCTCTACAAATAATGTTGATTTTCATTAAATAAAAAGTAACCGTTTAGGAAATATTCTTAATAAACTGCAAAAAGGTCGAAAAATCGACTTTATCGAATATTTCCGAAACAGATACTTTTTCGTAAATATAAATCAATATTATTTGTAGAACATGGAATTCTCCACAAAAAAAATTCTAATACTTTTCATCGTGTGACTCACCATTTCAATCAAAAGTCCTTCTTATACCCTATTCTCACTTACCTGGTTAACCAGCCTAAAATCAGAAAATCTTGATTATCACAGAACCACGTTCACACCTTTAACCTGGATGAGTCAGCTTTCATTTCAATGACACTTTTTTGGCGTTAACCAAATCACGACACTATTTTCACTTTTTTCAAATATCTATACTTCTATACTAATATAATAAATGCGAAAGTAACTCTGTCTGTTTGTTTGTTACCTTTTCACGCCTAAACCAATTTAGATGAAATTTGGTATGAAGATAGTAAGAGACCGGAAGTTTATATGGGGAATCGATAACCGCTGAACCAATTTTGATGAAATTTTTTATGGAGATAGTAAGAGACCCTAGAAAGGATATAGGGGAGTCAATAATTTCTCAATTACATACTCATTTGATACTAAGATGACATAGATTTTGTATTGTTGGTGTTTTCTTCTGCGTTTTCCATTTGTCGCAGATTCACGCTCCCAAACTTGAGAAGGCTTTAACAATGAACAGCTGAGCTGTCAAAAGTGGTTTAAATTGTGTAAAATACATAAATAAAAATTTTAAAATTTAATAAAAACAAAAACGTGTATATTTCTGTGTTGAATTAGAATGCTTTTTCGTGAGTGAAATTAAAACAAAAAAACTAAAAATAAAACCTCTGTCATCGGAATCTGAAATAGAGTTTAAAGTAATTGTTAGGTGAAGTACTCAGATAACACAGTCCTACAATGGTTTTCCTCTCTTAATTTTAAAAATCAATTTCTATAGATTTTAGTGTGCTGATTACGAGAGAAATAGTAAAATATGCCATCATGTCACAATTTTCAGTATTTTGAATTTTACTCACGTCATGTTTTCGTATATACACATGGCTACCACGCCTATACTGCTGAACGTATCAAAATCATATTTGCAACACTTTTAAGTGTGCAGACTATTTAAGGGTTCCGTGCTGTATAGACAATATTAATTTTGTTTTTATTTGTGTTTATAGGCTTCACGCCCAATCTATTCAAACCTTCTTAGAAGATTTTTCGAATATGATGAAAAATGAGTCCGCGGTTAATCTTGTGATTTTAGGAGATTTTAATTTAGATATTTTAAGTTATAGCTCTGCTCAATACTAGTATAATGTTATTCTTTCTGAACATGGCTTGAACTCCTTTATTGCTGAACCTACAAGACCTGCTTCTGGAACTTGTCTTGATCACGTCTTGGGCCGCTTTTCGAATGTCTCACTTAATACCTGCACAGGTATTACGTTTGACCTCGAAGTATCTGACCATTGCATGACCGGAGTTTTATTTGATGACCTTTGTGCTAAGTTACCAGTTCCTGAGAAGCATCGAAATATTTGTAAAATTGACTTTAATCAGTTAAACCTGAAGTTAAGAAATTTTGATTGGAGTGTTGTTTATGAGGAAAATGATGTTAATAGGGCTTTTAACTTATTTATAATTTTTGTAAAAGAATGCGTGAACTCTTCTACATATAGCTTTAAAAAAAGAACTTCTGAAGTCAGATTGAAACCTTGGATTGATAAGGCTCTTTTGAAAAAAATAAGATTAAAAAATAAACTAAGTAAAAAAGTATATAAACATCCACACAATACCAATTTAAAAAATCGTTTTCGGCAAATGTGCAAACGTATCAATTGCGAAATTCGCGATTGTCGAGATAATTATTTTTATAGGAAAGTTTTGGAGTCTCAAGGCAATTTAAAGGAAGAATGGAAAATCGTTAACAGCATTGCACAACGAAAAATTAAAAATAGCGACAATACTATTATTCTAGCAAATGATGGCGGTGATGTATCTGATACAAAAGTAATTGCAAATATGTTTAATGAGTATTTTGTTTCTATTGGGCTTAGCTCGTCCTCGACGAATCGTTCTGCTCCTTGTTATTGCTGTGCTGATTATGGTTTTTTAGATAGTAGTCTCAACAACAATAGCTTTTATTTCGAGCCGATTTCTGGGCTTGAAGTTCTTAAATCAATTAGGTCTCTAAAAGAAGGTTTTTCTTGCGGTAGTGATGGCATTTCCAACTCTTTTTTTAAAAAATATTGCTTTTAATATAGTTGATATATTAACTCATATTTTTAATTTAAGTGTTTTTTCTGGTATCCTGATGAACTGAAGAACGCCATTGTTATTCCGCTGTTTAAAAAAGGTAATAAAAAAGATAAAGGGAACTATAGGCCGATTTCCTTGCTATTTCCAATATCAAAAATATTTGAAAAAGTTATTAAGAATAGGATTCTCAAATTTTTTGGGAGGTTAAATTTTTTCAGTCCGATGCAATTCGGTTTTAGAGAAGGCGGTTCAACTGAAGATGAACTTCTAGACTTCTGTTCAGTTCTGTATAAAGGATCTGATAACAGCAAGTATGTGCTGGTCTATTTGAGACATAACTAAAGCTTTTGATATGGTTGACCATGAATGCCTACTTAATAAGCTTTATTGCATTGGTTTTCGTGATTTCATTTACAAATGGTTTGAGTCCTATTTGAATAACCGTGTTCACATGGTAAAAGTTGGTAATAGCCTTAGCGATTCCAAGATGGTAAATTTAGGTGTTCCACAGGGGTCTGTTTTAGGTCCAATTCTGTTTCTTGTGTATATAAACTCCTTATTTGAACAACTTTTTAAAGGGAAAGTTAAAGCATTTGCCGATGACCTAGGAATTGCCTATGATCCCACAAACCCTCTTAACTTAATAGCGGACATACACCATGATGTTCATTTACTTAGGTACTGGTTTGCAGATCACAAGCTTATGGTTAGTAATAAAACCAAATTAATGTTTTTTGATACTAAGCTTCATAATGCAGCAGACCTTGACATTACCTTTCATGGGTCTAATTGTATGAAAGTTGCGTTATATAACAAAAACTGCGTTAATCGTTGTTTAAATAAAATTGATGATTGTAACTTATCTTGCGATGCTAGTTGCTTTAATATTGAAAAAGTAGATGACTTCAGATACCTTGGCGTCACAATAGATCGTTATCTGAATTGGAATGAGCATATAAATAATTTAAGAAAATATCTTCTGCAAACAAATAGAATTTTTCACCGTCTGAGAAAATTTGTTTCCAACAACACCTTAAAAACAATTTATTTTGGGATTTTTCAGTCGAAACTTGAGTACGGTATAAGTTGTTGGGGTAATACCCATTACTATAAAATAAACCAATTAACCATACTGCAAAAGGCTGCATTAAGAAAAGTGTGTAACCGTTCACGTTTTACTAACTCAATGACGCTTTACAAGGAAACTAATGTTCTGCCAGTTAGGCATTTGTACTTTTATAAAGTTCTGAAAGTATTTTTTATTAGAGGTGGTTATTTAGAAAGTCCTTGAGTGGAATCCACAAGGCAGTAGAGGAAGTGGTAAACCCAAAACCAACTGGAAAAGGTCGTTGGAAAAGGAAATTCAAGAATCGGGAAAATCGTGGCAAGAGATCAAAGTCATCGCAAAGGAACGTGACAAATGGAGAGATTTCATATTGGCCCTATGCTCCTCCTAGGAGTTAAAGGAGAATACATACATACATACATACAATAACATAAATTACAATTTACGGAGTGCTTTTAATACTGCTGTTCCATTGCTTAGTTTTAGGACAACTCAATACAGAAATTCCTACACTATTCTAGCACGCAAGTTATTTAATACTCTTCCTAATGATATAAGGATTATAAGAAATAAAATCTCGTTTTTAAAAAAAATCAAATTATGGCTTCTTAATTTTGATATTAATCATGTCGAATTTTTGATGCGCTACACTACTTAGGCCCAATTTCACAGTGTGAGCTTAAGCGTAGTTTATCTGTTGAGTGTAGTTTAACTTCAAATTTCAATTTCACAGTCATTTTAAACTAAGGGCCGCTTAAGCGCCAGTCAATCGACACTACAATTAGTTAGGGCGGTTTAAGCGGCGTTTATGTCACAATTGACGTTGTCAAAAACTAAAATTAATGAAAACAAAAAATTTTTTCAATATTTTGAAAAGACCGCATATTGTTTTTTTAAACAAAAATCAAATATCAGCAAATTTGTGATCACATAAGTTTCACGTGATGCGCTCTATGAAAACATTGATGGCCTTTTTAATTTCTGCACCAAGAAGAAACGTGGATTCTTGGAAAGCGCTGAACAAAAAGGATTAGAGACAAACGTATCTTTGGCACCGTTAAATTGAAGCTCATGCTACGTGCCAAGTAAATGGTCTGCATTATTGGTGCTCACCAACATTGTTCACGTTTTTTGGGTCCCGGTTTATACAAAGCTGAGAAGTTTCCTAGTCTTTTGTCACATTGGGAATCTATGATGGACGAATTTGGAAAAATAAGGTTACAATCAAATCCCAGATGAAGAAAGAATTGTGTTTGTTAGTTGCAGTTGGACACATTGACATAAAATCCGATGAATTGATGCAAAATATTCGCTGTTGAAGAAGAATTGTCGAAACGTTTGTGCCCTGGACCATGCTGGACATTAAATTTTTTATGGGACCGACACAAAAATTGTATTTAATTTTCAACTTCAAAATTTATAGAAAGTTTCTAAGTGTTAATTAGAAAAGCTTATTGGCGAGGATACATAGTAAAATAGGACAATTTTTATATACATTAATTTTTATTTACTTTTTCTTGTAAGTACACAAATTCTTAATGTTTTGGCATTGGCTTCGAAAGTACCTTCAAGGCACGTTGTTAAGCTTCAATTGCTTTTCTATTCTGCACAGCTGAAACAGCATTGCACACTATCTTCTTTTCAGCTTTGACTTTATGAAATTCTGAAATTTTTTTAATTTTTAAAATTGAATTTTTTTCAAATCGTAAACAATATTTAACGTCAAATTTGATAAATGTCAATTTAGCTTACGTTTAATTTCGGTTTGTAACTATGCTAATGACAGAAGTGAGCTAGTCAACTGTGAAATTGAAAATTATTTAAGGGCCGCTTAAACTACACTAACGGTTTAGCTAAGCTAAAGCTTAAGCTCACACTGTGAAATTGGCCCTTAATATACTTTATTCGTATTAGTTGGCTACTTTTTATTTTTATTATGTTCACTATATGAAATAACTGTTGCAACATGTTTTAAAAAAAACTTTGCTTATATTTTTTGTTTTTTCTTTTTTGATAATTTTTTTTGCTAAATTTAATTAATGTCCATTCCACATTAAATTAATAATTGTAATGTTATTATTAAGATGTGACATTTATCACTATTTTTTTAAAAAAAAAATACAAATGTCACTACTATTCTCTTTAAGTAATTTATTTTATTGTTAATCAAGTAACCCAGGTTATAAGATATTTATTTACCCTGTTAAAAGGAGAATATTGAATAAAATTGAATTGAATTGAATTGAAATTGAATTGAGTCGCTCCTACGCCTATACCAGTAGATATATTGAAACCATATTAACACCATATATTTGCTTGATATTCCGATATATTTGCCTTGATAATGGGAATATTGAATAAAAGTACAGTGTGATCGGCATACCCAGAAAACATAAAAAAAACACACACCTTCTAACCTTGGTCGTAAGGGGCGCACCAAAAAAAATTTGTGGTGCAAGAATGATATAAGTATGTATTTTAGGCGTGATATTGTAGAATACATAGGCACCAACGATTAAATAAACAAATGCTGCACAGACCAACAAGAGTATATATATATATATATAAAACTACGAGAGTGGTTTCCAATGTACTTTTTGATGCTGAGATCCGCTTACAGAATCGCTCTATCACGTCAGAGTTTCGAGAAATTTTAATATAACTGTGCAAAACACAAGATTCTTCGATATTTTTGAGGTTATAAAAATCGGAATATCTCAAAATTGTGACGTGATGCAAATAACTACTTAAGTTCAGATTCACCTTTATTAATAGTGTAATATAATTGCTTGTGTTGCTGTATAAAATCTACCATTCATTAAGGATTTTTTAATTGATGTAATGAAATGTTTTCTGGGATAGTCCTTAAATAAATGCATCTCACCTACCTACTCACATTTTGACATAAGAGTATGTAGATAGTACCTTTTCACTATAAATTTTTTTAGTTATTTAGATGATGAAAGTGAAAAAATAGGCTATTCGAAGTACTAATACTGCGCAGACGAAGTCAGGGGTAAAAGCTAGTATTTTTATATATATCGTGATTTGAATTTTTTTAAAACAATTGAGACGAACACATTTTTAATTTTAGCTTTAATTTGCTTTTTATTAAAAATCTTCTTCTTCTTCTTAGAATGGTCACTCATTACGAGCAACATATGTGTGTAGAACGAGGGCTGCCATAAACACTAAGTTTTTTCTTGCAGCTCTCAGCGTTGAGTTGAACAAAACGTCTTTAACAAGACTAATGCGAAGCCCTGTGCAGGGACTGAAGAATAGCATTAAAGTTAAATTTATAACTTTAAATTGATGTTCCTTTTTTTTTAAAAATTTGAGTTTGCTTTTTTTAAAATTTCAACATATTTTCTTTTTTTAACTTTCTTGATCTTAAAGATTCTTTTTTAAAATTTTTTTTTTTAAATTTTCTTTTTGAATTTTTCTTTTTTGGACTACAATCCTTTTTCAAATATTGAAAATTGATTTTTTTAATTGAACTTTTAGTCATATATTTGCAAAGATCGATTTACATATAAATCTATCAATGCATTTTCTAACACATAATCATGACAAATCAAGAAACGGATTAAAAACACGGCTATAGTGACATATGTTTCGTCTTTCGCCACAAAGTCTCATCGTGTTATTTTTGTTGTAATTATAATTATATTTATTTCACTAAATTAATAATAATTGAAAAATTGCAAGTTTGAAAACTTTTTGTGTTTTTGGCCTGGGCGGGAGTTGAACCAAGGACCTCCCGGTTGGTAGCAGAAGTCGTTACCACTGCACCAGCCTTGCCCGGCTGCGAATCCGACTTTTGGCAGTTTTGTTTGTGTGTTAATACGTATTGATATATCATAAATGTTGTTTGTGTTATTTATTGATATTTGGTATAGCGTTCCTTTGGAACTAGAATCAATACCGATTGCAGGTGTTGCCACCTTATCAGGGCGTGTTCTCCCAAATAACTTTAAGAATTTTTAAGTGTGTTACTTGATGACCTTTATATATTGAAAATTGATTTTTTTAATTGAACTTTTAGTCATAAATTTGCAAAGATCGATTTACATATAAATCCATCAATGTATTTTCTAACACATAATTATGACAAATCAAGGAACGGATTAAAAACACGGCTACAGTGACATATGTTTCGTCTTTCGCCACAAAGACTCATCAGACTATTTTTGTTGTAATTATAATTATATTTATTACACTAAATTAATTATAATTGAAAAATTGCAAGTTTGAAATCTTTTTGTGTTTTTGGCCTGGGCGGGAGTTGAACCAAGGACCTCCCGGTTGGTAGCAGAAGTGGTTAAATATTTTTTTCTCATTAGGTTATAAAATGTGTTTCTTAAAATATAAATATAACATATATATTACATATACATACATATAGTACTTAAAATACGAATCCAACACAGTTGGACGATGGACTATCGATTTGAGCGACTCGATGGGTAATCTTTAGTACTACCGCCGACTAGATATCAATTTTAATATCAGTAAAAAAGCGTGAGAAGATCTTTTATGTTGTGAGTAATGATACCGTGGCCGTGCACCACATTCAGTAGCTGCGTTCTACGAGCCAAATCTACTCGATGGGTAATCTTTAGTACTACCGCCGACTAGATATCAATTTTAATATCAGTAAAAAAGCGTGAGAAGATCTTTTATGTTGTGAGTAATGATACCGTGGCCGTGCACCACATTCAGTAGCTGCGTTCTACGAGCCAAATCTACATTTGGACAGTCAAAAAGTAAGTGTTGTGTTGTTTCAACATCGCCACAAGAACATATGTTGCTATTGACGATATTGGTTTTATAGAGATGGTCCTTGCATCTGGTATGATTAAATTTTAGTCCGTTCATTGTGGAAATAGTTTAACGTGGCAGACCAGAATTGTAGAACCACGGTTTTTTGTTGACTCTAGAAGAAAAAGAAAAGTAAAATCTCCCAAACTCAGAAGTGATCCATCGCGACTGCCAGCCATTAATCTCCACTACTTTATCAAAAGACTTTACATCAATACTAGGCATCCATATTCCACAGCCAGTAGACCTGCCAGTTTTGGAGCCATCCGTGAAGACTCAAACAAAGTCTCTACGGCGAGCCAAAAAGTCATGATATTTTCCAATGACTTCAGTAGCTGTGGTTGAAGATTTTACTACTGAAAGAAATTTTACTATTGGTTTGTGCAACAACGCCTTAAAATGAGTCGAAAAAATTGGGTGCTTATTATACTGTAGGTACAAACCATGTGTAAACGATCAAGAAATTTGTTCATGGAATCCGATTTGGCTATAAATTGGCATAAGCAATAGTTGCATAGTGGAAAAAATTACTACCAAATATTTTTTCAAAATTTAAAAAAATGGCGGAGATATGGGACTTTGAAATTTTTAGGTTAGTTTTTTTTTGAGAAGCTATAACTTCGGTTGCATTTATCCAATTTTCAATTTTATGGTGTTAAATGGTTTGTCTTAAGACAGACTTTAAAATAAAAACTAGAAAACATTTTTTTTTTTTTATATATATAGTTTACACTGAAAAAAAAAATTTAAATTGAGTTTCCCAAAATACGTCCTTTTTAATATTTTTTATTTTTCTTGTAAAAAAAGCTACAAGTGTAACTTACCAGTCCTCCAAAAATTGGAGTGGGCCTGCCAGTGGTTCTCAAGAAAAACAATAAAATGTAGCATCTTCCCCAATTTTTCAGTACATTTTTTTAATTTAAAATTTTTATTAAAAAAAATTTTCAAATGCTGAAAATAGTTTATTGACTGTTTTGTTGCTTGTATAGTACTAATATAAGTACCAACGCACTTTTTTCAAATTCAAATTAACGTTTAATTAAAAACTTCAAATTCAAAAAAATTGTACTGAAAAATTGCGGCAAAAGCTACATTTTATTGTTTTTCTGGAGAACCACTGGGAGGCCCACTCCAATTTTCGGAGGACTGGTAAGTTACACTTGTAGCTTTTTTTACAAGAAAAATAAAAAATATTAAAAAGGACGTATTTTGGGAAACTCAATTTAAATTTTTTTTTTCAGTGTAAACTATATATAAAAAAAAAAAAAAATGTTTGCTAGTTTTTATTTTAAAGTCTGTTTTAAGACAAATCATTTAACACCATAAAATTGAAAATTGGATAAATGCAACCGAAGTTATAGCTCTTCAAAAAAAACTAACCTAAAAATTTCAAAGTCCCATATCTCCGCCATTTTTTTAAATTTTGAAAAAATATTTGGTAGTAATTTTTTCCACTATGCAACTATTGCCTATGCCAATTTATAGCCAAATCGGATGCCATAAAAAAAATTTTGATCGTTTTGAAATGGTTTGTACCTGTATAAAAGACAATTTCTGAGACTTGTCCAGAAATTTTTTGAAAAACAGAGGCAAATTAGAAAAATTTAAGATTTCAAAAATAAATGGCCTAGCAGGATGATTGCTAATTGAAAGTACTTTGTTGATGACGCCTTCTGCAAGATAGTTCAGGCGCTCCAACAAAGGCATAACATTTCCCATATGCTCCATACTAAGCGTATGCACTATAGGTCAAAAGGCACACTTTTTTTACAAGTGTTGCTATTGAGTTTTTGTTGATGCAGTGTAATGGAGAATACTTCAATACAAGCAAAAATGTTTTTTGTTTTGGGGTAAAATAATTTTCCGTTCCTCAGCAATGTGTCAAAGTTGATGCATTTGTACTTTACTGAGATAACTCAAAAAAGTCGTGATTTTAGCTCTTTTTTTCGATTAATAAAAAGTAATTAAAATAATTTGTTTTTTTCTAAAATAAAAATTTATAAAATTGATGATTTTTTTAAGAATTTTTTAAGTGTGTTACTTAATGACATTTATATATTGAAAACTGATTTTTTAATTTAACTTTTAACACAAACAACAATTATGATATATCAATACATATTAACACACAAACAAAACTGACAAAAGTCGGATTCGCAGCCGAGCAAGGCTGGTGCAGTGGTAACGACTTCTGCTACCAACCGGGAGGTCCTTGGTTCAACTCCCGCCCAGGCCAAAAACACAAAAAGTTTTCAAACTTGCAATTTTTCAATTATTATTAATTTAGTGAAATAAATATAATTATAATTACAACAAAAATAGTCTGATGAGTCTATGGGGCGAAAGACGAAACATATGTCACTATAGCCGTGTTTTTAATCCGTTCCTTGATTTGTCATAATTATGTGTTAGAAAATGCATTGATAGATTTATATGTAAATCGATCTTTGCAAATATATGACTAAAAGTTCAATTAAAAAATCAGTTTTAAAATTGATGATGTTATGTATAATGCAATGTAGTTCAAAACACTTAAATATATTTTGGTTTTCTGTGGAAAAAATTAAAATTCAAATTAGACCCCTGACTTTAAGTATTTTTTTTAAATTTTGAACTGTGCGTAAGCTTTTAAAATTTTGTTGGAATTAGTTACTCCTTAGAAACCCAAAACTAGTAAGATGGTGCTATTGTTAATATTATTTAGAAATATAGACGCCCGATTTTGGCCGTTTTTTTTTAATAAATTTTTTTGTCAGGTAATTTTTTTTCCGCAATTCCGATTTATTCGAAGTCTGGTTGCAAAAGACAGACGAAAAAGAAAAAGAAGAAGCTGTTTTTCAATTTCTTATTAGAAAATACTGAAGATACTACGAGAACAAGTAACTTGGGTAAAAGTGCGCATAATTTTTGCAATAGGTTTTTTGAAAAATAGAGATATTTGAGGTCAATATGCGAAAAATAAGTACTTTTGTTACTTTTGAGGTTAGATGTAGACTGCACAAAATTTTTTTTTATTTTTTTGCATAATTCATTACTGAGTACGACTTTTACCTTCAAAACGAGCTTTTGAAAAACAATACTTTCTTCAAAAGTTATTGCAGATTTAAGATGATATCATGAAATCCAAAGTTGTGTCGTTTTACCCGTTTTATGGTATTTCAAGATGTTATGACATGTCATCTTAAATCGACCATAACTTTTAAAGGAAGTATTGTATGACATTTTTTAAGAGCTTATTTTGAAGAAAAATAACAGAACTACGTTATACATTTAGTAAAAAAAAATAATGAAAATTTTGTGCAATTAGCATCGAACCGCAAAAATAGCCAAAATAGCCATTTTTCATGATTTTGACCTCAAATATCTCCAAATCCTGAAGTAGTGGGTCAGTTCTGACCTTGGATTCGGATTCAACGCATGGAGTTACTTCGGAAATGGTTAAAAACAAAACCTTGCTGATATGTGTTATTTATTTAGAGAATTTGTTACGTGCCATTTTTGACCCGGTAGTCCAAGGGCTAAGATTTTTTTCAGAATTGTTCTTTTAGTCTAGAGTCAACATAAGAACTACATTTGCAGTCGGTATCCGTGATAATATGGGCGTTATGAGTTTTGGCCAAAAAAGTGTGCCTTTTGACCTATAGTGGTATGAGTAGATATCAAGGCTCCAAGCGAGATGCGCAAAGCCTTCCACTGGACACGCTGTAACTTTAAAAAATTTTTTTTTGTGCAATCTAAAAGCAACGGTGACATATATTCCAATTTCGGTCTTATAAGTGCTATATACAGTCGTATTAAACACTGAGGATCAGAACCCCACGACACACAGTGCTGTCACTCCATACAACGGAACGGCATTTCCACAGTTTTGGTTCGATTTTAATAAGATTTACCACACTGATACATTTTTTTACGTTAATTTCAGAAATGCAATTAATTTTTAAATGCAATGAATAGAAAACTAGTAAGGGTGTAAATTTTGGCCTGGCCAAAAAATAAATACCCTACCCTGCAGTATTTTGAAAATTTTGCTTATATGAGAGGTGCCACGCCCTCTTGTCCGAGTACACCCAGTTTTTGTTCAGAGCTTGCATTTATAGTTTTAGTGTCAGAGTGAAATTTAGTTGGATTATCTCAAAAAACTTTTTCAGTATAGCATTTTGAAACTTTTGCTTATATGGGAGGTGCCACGCCCCCTTGTACGATTTCAACCAATTTTTGCTGAGAGCTTTCATTTATAATTTTTAGTGTCTGAGTCGAAGTTGGTTCGAATATCTCAAAAAACGCTTTCAGTATAGCGTTTTGAAGCTTTTGCTTGTATGGGAGGTGCCACGCCCTTTTGTCCGAATTCGCTCAGTTTTTTATCAGAGCTTGCGCTTACAATTTGTAGTACTTATGTGTATTGTGGCTGCATTGTCGTAAAAAATACTCCTAAAATTGCATTTTGAATATAATTTTTGTATGGGCGGTAGGCGTGTCTGTTGACCGATTTTGCTCATTTTCAATCCCCCGAGCTAACTTTGACGACGGAGGCAGTGTATCAAATTTCATTGAATTATCTTGCTCAGTTTTCCCAAAAAGTGTATTTCAACACACAGCCAGCCACCCAGCCAGCCAGCCAGCCAGCCAGCCAGCCAGCCACCCAGCCAGCCAGCCAGACAGACGGACATGGCTATATCGACTCAGGAGGTGACGCTGATCAAGAATATATATACTTTTCTATATCTGCCACGCCTCCTTCTCTGCGTTACAAACGGAAGGACAAAGTGAATATACCCTGGGAGTAGGGTATAAAAAGATATTCAAATAAATAAAACCACGAAAGTTAACTGGAAAAAATGTTTGTGCATGCTTTTAGGCTGTAAAAAACCATATTAAAATTTTAATAGTTCATAGTGTTTTTGACATATAAAAGTATGCTGTAAAAAAAATCAAATTTAAAAAAATTCAAAAGCATTTGAAAAAAATTTTGTGGTGTAAATTTTATAAAATCATTGATTTTTACGTAAATACGGGATATTCAGAAAAATATTTAAAGTAAACGGGGAAAAGGGGTTCTGAATTTTTTCTATCTTAAAATATGGAATCTGTACTATCTGTACGTTTAAGGACAATGCCCGCATGTCCCGTCTTTTTTTTCCTGCTCTAAAGAAAATTAGCATTTTCCGGTTTTCAATATTTTAAAAATTTTTTTTTATATTTTTTAAAATAACTTTAATTTGGCTAAAAAAATTTGCAAACAAAAAATATTAAAAATAAACGGGTATGTAGGCTTTTATATGCATTTTATTTTATAACAATTGCTTTTGAGGTTTAGGAGCAGCAATTAGCGATTAGCAAATTTTCTTAAATGTTTTTTTTTTCAAAAAAAAGTTCGACTTTAACAAGCTGTAACACTTACAAATCACACTAGTTTTCAATCATTTTCAGGGAACTTCTTAATTGGACTATTTGCTGTAGAATGGCATAAAAAAAATTTTAAATTTGAACAAAAATTTTTTACGCAAATGCCTTCTATCGCAGCACTGTGCGACACCCCGCAGAGAGAACGCAATACATTGGAATAATGAAAGCAACTTTTGGTCACACGATCCACATGAAACCTAAGAGAAAGACTCTTATGGAACTTAAGACCCAAAAAGTTAAACGTATTGACAAAATCAAGATTATCAGTTCCCAACTGCAAAGGTGCAACAGCGCAGTTCCTTTTTTTGGTAAAAACCATTGCTTTGGTTTTGCTGGTGGACAACTCAAGTTGCAACTGCAATAGTCGATTTCTTACAGCAGAAAGAGCAGTTTGAACTATGGCCCTCGCTCGCACCAAATCAACGTCAGAAGCAAAAACTACAACGTCATCAGCATAACCCAATATACACACATCCTCACTAACAACGCTGAATATCTCATCAATATATAAATTAAAGCAAATAGGACTTAAAACACAACCTTGCGGCACACCCGTAAAGGAGTGTCTATTAGTGAAACCATCATCATTCGGTATGTAAAGATCTTTAAACTGAAAAAGACAATAAATGAAGTCACAAAATCTGTTCGGAATACCAAGCAGTTTGAGCCTGGGCCATAAAAAACGTATATTGACATTGTCAAATGCCCCCTTTATGTCCAAAAAAACCGGCACCACACTTTCTTTTTTTATAAAAGCAAGATTCACAGCAGACCAAAGCGCAAGAACGTTATCGCAGGTAGACTTCCACTTTCTAAAGCCGGACTGACAAGAATTGATCTTAGCATTAGACTCCAGAAATCACTCAAGTCTAGTACAAAGAATACTCTCAAAAATTTTCCTAAGCGATGCCGCAAGCGCTATAGAACGATATGCAGAAGCAACAGTAGACGGACAGTTTTTTTTTCTTAAGTGGCATCACCTTATATTGAAACCAACAATATGGGATAAAGCCGCTAGTAAGCACCTCATTGAACATGCCGAGCAAGTTGTGCTTATGCTCTGCGTTAAAAGATTTCAGATGCTCATTACGCAAACCATCAATGCCAGGAGCAGTGTTTTTAGACTTAACAATTGCTTTATCCAATTCCACAAATATAGCAATTCCAGTAATAGGCAGTTGTAAGAAATGGTCGCTAGACGCAGACATGGGTGAAATAAATTGGAAAGGACCGACCAGATCAGCCAAATTATCACAAAACTCAGACAGGCATTCGGTAAGACCAGACAGACAACAACAACGCTTTCCAAAGTTCAGCTACTGTCATATTACTATTAATATTTTCGCAAAATTTTTTCCAGCCATTCCTTTTCTCAACCCTCAGTATGTACTTATACACCTTTTTAGTTTTTAAAAGCTCTTCAAAATTGTGTCTAGATGGACAAGAATTATATCTACTCAACGCCAACCTTAAAGTCGCACAGACCTTTTTGCAAGTAGAGTTCCACCAAGGATTTGGAGCCCTCATTTTGTTGCTAGTTTTTATTTTAAAGGTGTCGTGAAAAACTTGAGTAAAGGTGTCAATTCTGTTATCCGAGGCAGGGTCATCAAATAGCGGAGAGTTAAATACTTCATAAAGTTGTTTATTAATAAAACTTTTATCAATAACCTTAGGAATAACGTACTTTGTAAAACTTTTGATTAAAGGAATGGGATTAAGTGTCATCTGAATCATGCAATAAGTACTGCCAAGCGTTTCTCTGGTAGTTTTTCATGTAGCATGCAAACCAACACTGCCCGAACAAAAAGCTAAATCCAAACACGAAACAGCTTGTCCAAAATGTGTCGGCTCACCATTATTTAATAACATTAAATTATTGTCTTCAGCAAAATCTAACACTTTTCCGCCTCTGGAATCAGTCAGAGCACTGCCCCAGCAAACATTATGCACATTGAAATCTCCGGAAATTAAAATAGAAGCGTAATGCAAATTATCCAAAATTCTGTTTAAATGATAGACAGATATATTTTGGTTAGGTGGAATGTAAAAAGACTGGATTGCAACAGCTCCCCTATCTGTCAACAACTCACAACCAGAAACCTCAATATATGTATGTAGTTTGACGGGCACACAATGTTAAGAATTTTAACCTTGAGTGTTTTAGCAAAAATAATGGCCACACCTCCACCACGATTAACAGATGCGGAACGATCGGATCTCATGACATCAAAATTCTTAAATATAAGAGGATCAGAAGGTAGTAAAAAAGTTTCAGAAAGACACCCCAAAGAAACATCATTATCAAGAAAATATTGCTCAACAAGATTTTTTTGTTCCTCACACTCGTGCAGTTAAATTGTACAACTTTCATTAATATTTTGAAGGATTGAACTAAACAGATGTTTGAGATTAGCCTTTCTCACATCATCCCCAGCATTATTTTCTATACTGAGAAGACTGACAATAGACTCAAAAAATGGTTTTATTTGCCTAACCAATTCATCACTTGAGTTTTTGACCTGAACCTTGAAAATTGACTCAATATCAACTACCTCCGTAACATGCTTAGTGGAAACTACATTGGCAGCCTCAACAGCTGCACTAGCAATATCCACAATTGCTACAATAACATCATCCTCAATACGCTGCCGCTTAGTGGGTATAATGGATTTTGAGCTGACTTGTGTTGACGAAGATGATTAGAAATTTGAGAAAAGTCCTCAGAAATAAAAGCAAAGGACTGATTTTTATTCTTGAATGAAAAAGATTTATTACGTTCATTTTCGGCTTCATCCTATTGGCTCTTTCGGCTTTTTCATAAAAAATTTTAATGTACATCGGACAAGACTTAGACGAGGCCTGATGCATACCCCCACAATTAACACATTTTAAAACAGAACACTTTTCAGACTCAGCATGCTGTATGCCACACTTGCCACATAAGTGGTGCGTGCGCCTACACCCCTTCTCTGAATGATTGAACCGTCCCGGTACGGATTTATGGGAAAGTTAACACCCCCACAGAAATGTGTGAAGGCAAAACTTCACCAGAAAAACACACGAGGACCGTGTCAGAGACACTAAAACCACCAGGACTGAAAGCATCCTTCCTAACCAGACGCTTGACTTGAGTTAACTTGCAGTTAACAGACAATGGACCAAATTGACACATGTTTTTACCAAAACCGCTGTCGAAAATCTCCTGCTCACTGTATGACACAGGAACAGGGACCACCCCTTTAACTTCACACAACTCGGATGGAATAAAAGTAATATATTTTTCAATTAAATGCTCATCTTTGGCTATCTCATTTGGAACTTCGCACTTCTGAGTTATCTCTTTTAATTTATTTTTTTTTAGTGTTTGTAAATGTGCTTCCCAATGGCCACAACATTAAGCGCACATTCTGTTATGTGACCATACTTTATCATATCTGACACGGAGCTCACCGACTAGCCAACGTTTTTTCAGGGGGATTCATAACCCGCCGTGTCAGATCGAGGCCAGCAACAATAAAGTCCACTTCCGGTAAACCCCGGAAACGAACCTTTCCTCTATATAAGAAATATGGAAGAAGCTGCTTCAAACTTCAAATTCTAAAAATACCACAACACCCTTCCATTTTCTCCCCTATATCTTCGTATCACCAAAAAGCATCAAACCAGCAGACCTATGTCCACTGATTCCGCACACGCAAAAGAGAATAATCGATGTCATTATTCTGACGTACCCGCCCATCCTGTGTGGTAAACAAAATCTTTCACCAACACCCACTATTAGACCATCACCGTCACCTTACCCTCGCACCAGTCAGGTAAGCTCTACCCCTCTTCTATCCAACTCTTCAGCACAAAACCATATTCATTTTAAAATTCAAGAATTTAACAATTTATTGATACCAAAATTTCTTTTCATTTACAGATTTTCAATCCCCCATCGACACATCGATAACCTGGCCAAAGCCAGCAAACATCATAAATTAGAATATAAAAAAAATTGAATGTTTAAACTAACAAAAAAAAAGTAAATTATAAATCAAGCATTAAACCGTTTACCAAAAAAACATGCATAAAAAAAATGTAATAAATAAATTATTGAATTGTATAAGATAAAAAAAAAACTACGAATAATACATTTAAACATAATAAATTAAAATATTTATATATAAAAAATCATTTCTGAATTATTTAAGCCTTTTATTAGCCGCCCTTAATTTATAAGAAAAACGTAATGATTTCAAAATTTTCGCTATCCTAACAGAGCTCTATTGGTTGCAACAAAAAATAATTAAATTTTCATGTCCACAATTTAGTGGTACTCAAAAATTAGTTTTTTATGGAATTTCCCGCTCGTTTACAAATTCTCTTTTAAAGCTGTTATACAGCAACACAAAAAAAATATATATAAAATTCAAATAAATTGAGAATACCCTAAACTGTTACAAATAGTTACAGACTACCCACGAACACCCGAACTCCCGAACAGCAACACGACTACAGTCGCTTCTATAAAATGGCGATTCACTTCGTTTCGACTTGAACTTTGGAATCGGATTTCAAATTCAAAATTTATATATATGTAAGCAGGCGTATCACGAGCGCTAAAAATTACTTCGCCTTTTCACGTATTTAAATTAGCAATCTCGAACAAAAATTTTAATAAAAATGGGAAACAATTGTGGCTGACCTTATTCCAGTTTTTCTTTGCGATTGGTCCAGAGCACGGTACCTTCACTCCAGCCAACACACCGAAATCAGCCACCTATGGCAAAATTATACGTCACTTTATATTTGCTCCTAAACCATTTTCACTTTTCATCACAAAAAACTTACAATTTTTAGTTTCCCAATTCTTTGCACCAAACAAGTGAACTTTGTTCACTGTAAATTTCCGCAAATCCAAACTTCCTCAGACTTCCGTTCAAAATTTTCCTGCTTGCTATACTTTTCCTTATAATTTTCAGCATTCAATCCTCAAAATTCACTAAACACCATGAAAAAAAACTCTTAACAAAAAACCACTTTATCTAATTCTGTTAAATATCACCTGTTTTCCTTTAAATGATTACTTAAAATCGCCTTTGCACTTCGTATATGGACTCCGTCCAACTCCTTGCTGAGTCCTTCACACTAAACTGTACTTAAACACTCTGAACAAATTTAAACAATTTTTAAACACGACGAACTGAACTTTAATCATCCACGGTAGATTTGCTTTTGAATTTTCGGCGCAAAAACTTGCTGCTACCAAGCCAAAAAAATCTTCAAATTCATTGCAGCAACAATTAAGAAACAGTTTCCTATTTAAGTTTTACCAACAAATTTAAATATATAATCCAAACCCTATTCTAATATAACTGCCACATTCATACAAGATCTAGAACAGCTACCTGTTTCATTTACATATTCGCTCCACTTTCACCATCCACAAAACCTATTAAAACATTTTCCAACACTACATGTTGACAAATCCACTGTCATAATCTCCTCTCTTTCAACTTCCCCAACTGATGTCTAGCAACATTTTCCTACCATCTAAAAACAAAAGCTCTCTCTACGCAACCTGTCAACCTTCTTACAAACATCTTTTCACATTCTGGCAACATTCTCTCTCTATGTCAACCTACATATTTGACATTTCTGCATCCGCCAGCATGCGTGCAAAAAATAAACAATTTTAAATGCTGCAGCACATCAATTAATTGGCTTGGCCAATTACAAAAACCATTTATTCAACATTAATAACATATTTTTTCTCTTCTTTTTTCAGATTTCACTTATTAAAATCCTTCTGACATCCCAACAGGCAGGGCCTGTTCACGCACCAACAACACACTGAATCCCCCTGAAAAACCGTTGGCTAGTCGGTGAGCTCCGTGTCAGATATGATAAAGTATGGTAGTGATGGGAACTATCGAATGATTTCGACTATCGATAGATAGTAACTGAATGAATTTGACTATCGAATGATTTTATTCGTTCATGAACGATTTTACTGAATGAAATTTTCTGGCGAATTCCCTCATTTAGAATTTATATCATTCACTAAAATAAGGTACTAAGGATTTTAAAAAACTGTATATACTTATTTAGTATAAAATGTATGGCCGAAAACTAAAGAAAATATGACCTAAACTGTATTAAATTTTTTTATTGAATTATTTTATTCAAAATTTATTAAATTCACTTAGCTAAGAGATTTATTAAGGATATTTAATACATTGAATGCAAATTTTTAATGAAAAAAAAACAATAAGTGACTAAAACAAATACATTCTTCTTATAAAGTTAAAAAACTAAAGTAAACTATTGAAAGCCAAGATTACTGTTTAAAAAAATAATTTGATCCAACTAATGCCCTTTTAGCCTTCTTCTTCTGTCGTTAATGATTTGGCCAGCCTTGGAGAAAGCTCTGGAAAAGCCAAAGGGTGAAACAAAATCAATTCAATTGTTTTCGTTCATGACTTATTCATAGCTAAAAACAAAAGAATTCAATCAGTTTCGTTCATTACTAAAAATCGTTCATGAATGATTTATTCATTCAGTCGTTTTCGTTCATTACTAAAAATCGTTCATGAATGATTTTTTCAAAACAATCGAATGAATGAATTTTTGCAAACTATCGAATAACTCGATAGTTTTTATTCGATAGTTCCCATCACTAAAGTATGGTCACATAACAATTCATTCCTAGATTGAATTACTACTTCTAGGTTTCTAACTAAGCCCGACTCTACATAAAAACGCGGCCGAGGCACCCTAACCTCACCATTTCCATCATTTTCACTTTGCCGCACAGGGTACACCATTTTGTGCAACAAAGTAAAATACACTAAAAAAAATAAAATAAATATATCAAAATACCTGATGCAAGGTATCAGTCAATACGGCGAAAAAAAATGAATGCCTTATTAAAGCAGCAACCACTTAAAGTGATGCACGGTCACAAAAAATTATAAAATAAACTCACAAAAAAACTCACAATTTATTTAATGGCAAAAGCCAAAATGGCGCCGCAAGAAAATAGAAAAAATAAAATTTACACAAAAGCGCACAATGAAAAAAATACCAGCAGCTGCTGAACTTCACCACCACGCTCAAATCGAAAGTCTTTTATTAAAAATGTTTTATTTGTTTACATTTTGCATTTGTCAAAAGAAACGGAAATTTCCTAATTTCCCTGCGATTTTTGGAATTTGGAGATGCCACCTGCCGATTTTTAGGTTTAAATGATCTAATTATTTAAAAACTAGCTAATCTTTTCCCTACAAATCGAAAAGCTTTTTATATGGAAAACTATCCTGGTTAGTGCTTAATCTTCATTCATCTGGTTAACCAGGCAAGTGAGAATAGGGTATTAATGAAAAGTAATGGAAACCACACGGATAACGGAACAGGGCTGAAAATATAAAATTTCACTTTCAAGCTGGCAACGATATTATTTCGAAACTCTCCACGTACTACAGTGTTGCCAGGTAGGTACCCTATTTTCCCCCAGATTGCACGAGATTTCCCCTAAATTTTGGTTTTTTGACGAAATTTCCCCTTACTGGAAAATGCTTTATTTTGTAGCCAAAAAACAAAAAGAAAATTTCAAAACGAAATTAATATTTTTCATAACGAAATTTCCCCCAAAATCAGGACTCTTCACAAAATTTCCCCTAAATATGGAACATTTATATTTTGGTAACAAAAAAAAAAATTTTCCAAATTTCAAAATGAAATGAATGTTGTTTCAATATATTTTATAAATATAGATATTTTTGTTAACAATTCTATAATGTAATTTTATATATTTTAAAAAAAGGTTTTCTTAACATTTGCATCTACAACTCTGACATAATATAAATCAGAGCTCCATCTACATCAGCATTGTACATGTCCGTGGTGCAAAACTTTTAAAGCATACTTTTCGAAGGCTCGAATGATATCTCGTTAAACAAATTATCCTTAACCTGGAAAATGGCTTCCGCAGTCTCTACCGCCAATAGATTCCTTAGTTTACTTTTTATGATATTCATTATAGAAAACAATCTTTCTACACTGGCATTTAAAAATGGTAAACTCAATAATAAAACAGCTAGTCGAGACGAATTTCGTTCGCATAAATCCCATAAAAGTATCCCCTAGATTTCCCCTAGACCTTTTTAGAATTCCCTGAACATATCCCCTAAATAATGTATCCCCCAGATTGCCCCCTAGACCTTTTAAAATCTCCTAAATCTAGTGGGAAATACCCTAAATTGGCAACACTGACGTACTAGCTGGTCCAATTATGATCAATGCTACCACTTTGCTATCATCTTAGCAAATTTGGTACGCAAAATGAAAACTATAAAATTTGCTAGTTTGATACCCACTCTCATCCATAGTTGAATTACCTTGGTTGCAGCGATAACAAATGCTGCTTCTTCTTAAACTACGAAAATGTCACTATTTTCTAGTCTTTTGACAGATAGCAAGGCAAGATCAGGGTTCCATTTTTGTTTATTTTGACAACTTGTCATAACCATTGTTATTGAATCATGCTCTCATCATAATATGATATGACATATTATGTAAAAATAAACATTGTCAGTGCCACGCAGATAAAAATGCTCGGCGGAAAATAATATATTCTTTACATAAAATCGGCTTAAATTTTGAACAGCCTTATATCCTTTAGAAATAAGTTTTCAATATTTTGAAACATTCGTCAAGTGCGTAGCGATGTTACACGCTGGTATATAATTGCTTGTTTATTTTATTTTGTTGCGTGAAAAAGCATCAAAGTGACATGTGGTTTATAAAAAAAATTAGAGATAGCACCACCTCTTAACTTTTGCTACGCTATTCGCAGTTTTGCTACATGATTTTGGTACCCAAATTATTTTAAGGTGGCAGCACTGATTATGCCAATACAGCTTTAGTTTGTTAATTTCTAAATAGGGAAGCCGTGCGTTAAAAGATGAAATTAGTCAGGTTATAAAGGAATATAAATATAGAGTGATGAATTATAATAGTGTGATATTTTACATTTTAGGTTTTTGATGAAATTAAGCCATGAAACTGTCACCATAGAACTAAAGAATGGCACACAAATTCATGGGACTATAACCGGCGTTGATGTTGCAATGAACACTCATTTAAAAGCGGTAAAAATGACTATTAAACATCGTGATCCAGTTCAGCTAGATTCAATAAGTATTCGCGGAAATAATATCAGATATTTCATTTTACCAGATAGTTTGCCCTTAGAAACATTGCTTATAGACGATACTCCAAAATCAAAAGCAAAAAAAAAGGATTCATCTCGAGCTGGAAACCGCGGTAGAGGTCGTGGAACTCGTGGCCGTGGCGGTCCTCGTGGTCGTGGAGGAAGGGGACGGGGTATAAGCAGACGGTGAACGGAAACTTGTTTAAATAAACAATATATAAATCTAAATTGAGGAAATATTTTTTTCTGTTCCAGTAGGGTTGAATGAATATTAGTCTTAAGTTTACCTTAGTACACATAACTCAATTTGGTTTTAACCAATTATGTATTTTCTTTTAGGAAATGTCTATAAGGGGGAACTCGCGTACGCGAAAGCTCAATTAGCGTACGCAAAAAAAAAGCTTTCGGAAAACTTACGTACGCGAAATCCAGAGAAGTTCTTTCCCCCGGGGAACTTGATTACTCATGATTAATTTAGTGTTGCAGCGTACGCTAAAAAATGTTGCGTACGCAGCGCGCAATTTGGCTAGCGAACTATGTGTTGGATATATTATATACTGATCAGCGGCCGAAGGCCGCCGCGAAGCTGGTGTTTGATGTCTGACAGGTTTAAATCCTGAGCTGCGGCCACAGGCCGCCCACTTACCCCTACTTCCTAATATGCACTATAGCGTACGCAACATTTCGCGCACGCTTAAATAATCATGCGTATCGAAGCTGCGCCCCGGGGGAAAAAACTGGATTTCTCGAACGCTAATTGAGCTTTCGCGTACGCTAATTTAGCTTTCACGTACGCCAGTCTCCCCGTATAGACAGACTCTTTCTTTTATGCATACAAAGACTTATTAAAAGCGTCGCTCGGATCTAGTTTTTTAGATTTAGCCAACGAATGATCGGGATATAGTTTTATGAAGACCGATTTAAGTTCGGAACCCCTTAGTGTTATATGAAGGGTATTTTACATCTGAAGGCTTCAGTCAAAACGAAGAATAGCCGTGTTTCTTTTGACGCATATATACATTTGTGGTAATTTTCAAATTGCGATAACTTATGAAAGGTGAGTCGTACGATAAAAAGTACAAGGGTCTTTTCATTGAGAACCACATGCCCTATAAATAATTTTAATCTTTTGTAAGAAAAAATAATTAATTAGAAGTTATTTAAAAAAAAGTGATTTCTTGCCGTTTATCGGCACCTAACCAGTTTTTATAGAATAACTCCTAAAAGATAAATTTTTTTAAAAATGAAAAGTTTCTGTAGAGAACATGATTCTCCATAAAAAAAGTTCCTTAGAGTTTTATTGTGCGACTTACTACTGTTCATAAGTTATCACAATTTACAAATATCCACAATTGTATATACGAGTCAAAAGAAACACAGCTAATATGGCAGACTATCAACAAGCCTTAATTATGTGGCAGTAAGCAAAGGCATGCTAAATATAGTGTATAAAGTCTATTATGCACATAAAAAGTTTGTCAACTCAAAGGTCGCAAAAATCATTTTTTTGCAAATTTCTCGCTAACGCTTACTACAGAAAAATTAAGTTTCCAATTTGGCAGCTCAGGAATTTTCCTACAAAAATACGTAAAAAATAACCCAATAAAGATAACCCAATTCAAAAAGATGTTTTTATAATATAAATTCTACGTATAAGTTCATACTTAAATGCCTTACTTTTTAAATTGCGATAACTCTTGAACGAAGAGTCGTGGAAAAAAAATCTACGTTTAAGAGTACTCGCAATTTAAAAAGTTAATAAGTTAATTTTAATATGAACTTAAACGTAGCATATATATCACAACTATCCACAATTTTTTAAATTAGGTTATCTCCTAAATTATAAGCCGTACGGAAACAATTTTCACATATTTTACGCAGGAAATTTCCTGTGCTACTGTGCACCAACATTTTTCTGTAAAAGTAAAGTGCTGAACACATTCGGTGCGAGTGCGAGAGAAACCCGACCGAGATAGCACGATTTTCTCTATATGTTAGAGTAAGATATAAAATTGAGCTTTTATTAAACGTCATTTATAAAAGCTCTCGCAGTGCGATTGAATTGATTCTATTTTTCTGACGATTTTTAAAAAAGAAGAAAAAGACCAAACACAAAAATTTAAATTTATTATTTTCGACTGAATTTTTTAATTTCAATTTGAAGTTTAAATAATTTTGAAAACAAATACGTTTTTATTTTTCGTTTTTTGTTTTCATTTGTTTTCAATTTTCATAAAAAAAAAACTTACTCGCAACGAGTTGATTGTGTTTTTACGCACGAGAAAAAGCTCAAAAAATCGTTTGAGCAAAAGCTATTTTCTCTCGCACTCGCAGCTCGCACCGAATGTGTTCAGGGCTTAAGCGTTAGCGAGATATTTGCAAAAAACTGAGTTTAACCACCTTTGAGCCTGAATAACTTTTTATGCGCACAATACACTGAAAATCGAAAAAATTAAAGTTGTGCTAGAGTTGTGCCGCAAATTTAAATAAAAAATTTCCAATAACAAAAATTTTACAAGCAAAACAATTTTTCAGATCCGAATAAGCCCAGCCATTTTTATTTTTTGGATTTTCGGCCAAACTTTCCATAGATTCAAAAAAATTTAAACTGTGCTAAGCAGGGGCGTGGAGAGAAAATCCGGGCCCGGGGGCAATAACATACCGGACCCTCTCCACTGCTATATTTTTGTTTTGTTCGAGACTATCACATCGTCGAGCGAATATTGTTTTTCCGTAAACGCAAGGAGATATGAGATATATGAAATGTGTAAAGCTGTGATTTTGTTTGCTTCCCGCTCATATTCAGAAAATAAAGGTCAAAAAATAAGGTTTCAGCCGATCTGCGATTAATCTTGAAAGATGTACTAAAAAAATTAAATTTTTTTTAACTGCCTGTAACTTCGAAACTGTTGATTTTTTCGGAGATGTCTTTAAGTCAACCTTTATAGAGAATATCTAGGCCAACATTATCTTCTTAGAAGATTTCGGTCTAAGAATTAAACTTGTTGCTGTTTTGATACAAAAATAACAATTTTTTAAGAAAATATTCATGCCTAGAAAATGATGTTTTGTAAATTTTAACGCGCGAAATATTTGTTCTGGAAATCCTATATTGTAGGAAATTAAATGTAAATTAATTAAAAATAAAAAATTAATTCAAAATATTTATTCTTAATGTATAGAGCTGGTCTCAAAATTGGAAAAATGCAGTATTTTTATTTTTCTACTTTATTGGAAGCAAGAACTTTTTTTGCTAGTTTTGTATGAAACGGTCCCTTAAATCTTACAAGACTATTTTATAACACTTTTTAATACCTTTTTGGAGTTCACTTGATATAAATTTTTTCCTGGGTTGCGAGCTCGACAATCGAAATTTTCGATAGTCTGTGCAGGAGCGGTCTTAAAAAAATAGAAAACAAAAGCTATTTTCGTGTTCAGCGACCCGAAATTAGTTTAGAAGATATGACAAGCAAACAAATCAAAAACTAAAAAGAAAAAAACACTAAAAAGTAATATTTTTTTATTAGCTTTGAGGCACCATAACCTAAAAATTTTATATATATAAATAATTTTTTTTTAATTACTCTACATTCAATTCCCTTCAACATTAGATTTTCCGGACAAATATTCCGCTCTTTGAAAATAACAAAAAACCAATTTCTCGAAAAAAGTCATAAAACTTTTCTTAAAAAATTGCTATTTTTGTACAACAAATTTCATTTTCTTTCTAAGATAATGTTGGCCTAGTAACTCTCCACAAAAGTTTATTTAAGAATGTTTCTGAAAATATCAGTTGTTTCGAAGTTACGGCGAAAGTTAAAGCGGATTGTCATTTTTAAGTCTATTTTTAATTTTCAAAACTATTTTGAAACCTTATCGTTTTGGCTTCATAACGCCAATTTTACATATTTAGGAAATCGCCTTTTTAAGTTTTAGATGGAATAAGAAATAACTAACCGATAACTTTTTTTTTTCTTAAATACTTCAATTGAAGAATCAAATTTAATGTTTCACTAAAAATAGGATTCGGTACCTTCCAGTTTTTAAGTTATTAAACGTGTAAAAGGATATTAATTTTATGAATTAAATTTTTTTATAGTTGAGTATAAAGATGGGCACGGGCTCGGGGTTTTTTCTTGGCCCTAACCGCAAAAGACTTAAGCTTAGAGGCCCGTTAAGGCCCGTAAATCACAACCAAGCTTAGAAGCACAAACTTGGAAAAATTTTGGAAAATAATGTTTAAGAGTAGTGCTTAGAATGAAAATAAAGTAAGTTAATTCAAACAAAAATAACTTATTAGATTTGACCAAAAAGCTCAAGTAAGCAAACTGTACAATCTTTGTTTTTTCTCGTTTCAAAAAAAAAAATAAAAATTATAATTGTGCGGGCCCGGGCTTTTTCTCAAGTGCTTGTATCGTGTTCATGCCGGGCCTCTAAAATTTATTTTTCAAACTTGGAAAAAACTACTACAAATTTTATTCATTTCTGCTTAAGTCCGGGCTCTGCAAAAAACTTCGGGCCCGGGGGGAATCCCCCCCTTACCCCCCCCCCCCCCCCTCTCGTCAGGCCTGGTGCTAAGTTGTGCGACGTTGTGCCGTAAATTTAAAATAAATTACTCTAATAACAAAAAAGTTTCTTTGGAAAAGTACCAATTTCGCATACAAGTTAACCCAGCCATATTTGAAAATTAAAAAAAAAAAAATCGTGCTCAATTGTGCTGCGTTGTGCCGTAATTTTGATTTTTGTATGCCCTTTATTTTAATTTTTATAAATAAAATTAAATTCACATCTACTAACAATTTTTTTGGATTTATGTATTCCAACTTCACTACAGCAACGATTTGTGTCGCGCACATAATTTACAATTAAACTGAATATGGCAGCGATAGCAGCATAGAGACAAGTTTTAAAAGCTCTGCCGTTTATAATAAATTACATTTCCTCCAAACTCCTTGCTTTTACGACCGAAGGTCACTTTTTGGCCGAAGCCGATTGGTTTTTTATTAACTTTGGCACTTTGAAATTAATAGACGAAGAGTCAGCTCCTAGCTGACCTTCCTCATAGTATCAAAGCTGATTTCTTTGTGTTGGTTCTTCCAACACAGCTCGTTTTAACTTTGTTTTACCTCGAAGTCGGCAAACTTCAGGTTTTTTGATGCAAAGTTATTATTCTAACCTGAAAAGGTGAAAAAAGCCAAAATCCACGGTTTTTCGATATTTCAGCTTACGATATTTCGAAGACGAAGAAAGTTATCAATATAATTAAGACTGGGTTTTGAAGTAAAAGACTGGAGCTTCAAGCTGCGTTATCAAAATTTGCGGTTAAGGGCTTCCTTATTTGGTTATATACCTCAAAAATCTCAAAAAACAAAACTTTTAGGTTAAGATTTCTCAAAAACCATATGAGATATAGCAATTCTAAATTCATTTTTTTATTAAAATATTTAATATATTTTTTAAAAAATACAATATTTCGTTAACGCGATCAGGTAGACTTTTCAAAAATTACCATTTTTGAATCTACAAATAAACGCAAAAATAACTGCATACTCAGTCAAACCTTTTTTTTTTTTGATACAGAAACAATGTGAAGACCATTTGGTAACTGAAATCGATAAGCTCGATGACTTTCTGTATATTTGGGCCCCAGTGAATAACTTTGCATCAAAAAACCTGGAGTCTGCCGACATCCAGGTAAAACCAAGATGAAACGAGCTGTGCCAATAGTTGGTATGACCTTTTGTTTTAGTCAAATCTTGAGAAGTGGTGCCTTTGTGAGATATAGTGCGCAAAAGGTCGAGAAAATCAGTTTTTTAGGAAATTCTGGGTAGTTGTAATATCTGCAAAAAAATTTTGATCCACAATTTTATAGCTCAGAAGACTTCCTATAGAAAAGTTGCAAAAGTTGTTTTCGTACGATTTATAGTTTGGAAGATTCTGATTTTCTCGACCTTTTGTATCCGATATTTCACGAAGCCACCACCTCTCAAGATTTGACTAGAACAAAAAGTTCAGCTTTACTACTATATATGAGGAAAGTCAAGCAAGCGCTGGCTCTTAATCTATAAATTGCTTACAAAATTTTCATTTATAAATCTGGAAGTGTAAAAACGACCCTTAGTAGCTAAATAATGTACATGTAGCACATTAAAAATAATGAAAACCTTGTAACTCGTGAAACTGTCAAAATTTGCTATATGCATAATATGAGTACTAGAGTGGTCCAAAATCCGAAAGTCAAGGTGCGCGCGACTTTTTTGAATCCTTGGATCCTGCTGATTACAATAAGTGCTTTGGAACCAAAAAAGAATTGCGTTTAGATATTCCGCAACGAGCTTGAAGTTACTTTTTTTTTGAGTACTTTTTTTAATTTAAACGCTATATCTTTTTAGCCAGATAAGGTAGGGTAAGGGAGGGAAATATGGACTACGCGGGTAATATGGACCACACGGTTATTTCCCACTGCATACATAGGATTTACCGTTAATCATGTTCAAACTTAACGCTAATACCTGAAGCTTATAATAGAGCGATTTTAGCGTTCGGTGAGGTCGCATGTTTCTGTAAAGTTGATTTTTCTAAAAAAAAGATCACTTATAATTTTTCTCTATTGAGTATATTGCATTATTTCACTTTAAAGACATCGCGTTTTTAAATAAATGGTTAATTATATAAAGTCAGTGAATACCATTTATAATTTATTAGCACAAATAAGTTCATTAACCAAAAGAGTTTTTGATAAAAAAACCATTTATTTCACCAACACGTGCTGTGGGTAATATGGACCACCAAAGAAAAAAGCCTCAAAAACAAATGTATTTATCATCTTTTTCAGATGGGGAATCTAGTTGCAGTTTTCATGACGAGTCTGATGGTCATTATATGTAATTCGTTTACTACAAAGGAAAAAAATTATAAAAACTGCATATAACGTAATACCCTTTACTCAGAAGATCGCCGTGGCGAATTTTGGGTTGAATGTGTAATCTGACGTTCTTGGAGTCGTGAAAAATATGGCGTATGTGGAAGTGACATTTTATATGCAACTTCTGTACCAAATGGACTATATGGTCCATATTACACTACACTTTTTTTTAATCTTCATTTTGAGTATTTTCAATTTTTTAATTTTTTTTTCTTCATCCTGATGAGATATTTATCTAAAATCGCATCAGAATAAAGGCAAATTGTTTCCTTTACTGAATGACATAAAATTAATTGTTTTGTTTTATGCATTTTGGGTTTTATTTAAAAAAGAAAGATGGGTGGTCCATATTTCCCTCCCTTACCCTACTTGCAAAAATTAAATTGCATTTTTTAAAAAATATTTTGAGACATAGTCTGCATCAATAATAATTAATCTATTCTTTCCCAATTTTGTTAAGCAGCACTTTAAACTTCAAAATTTGTTAATTTTTTGAGGTGTTTGCACTCTTAAGAACCGATTTTTTTTTTATTTTGCTCTAGCAAATTTATTTTATATTATGTTTTTATGCACTAATTTATCTTTGAAATAATTTCAACAACTAAGCTATTAGTAACAGTTTTACTCACTAAAAACAATTATGTATAATTAAATTCAATTAAAAAAAAAATTGATTTTAATGTTTTCAAGAAATAAGATATCTTAATGGGATGACGTAAGGTACCACTTTTTTCTTATAAAATCATTTGTTATTAATCTTCTGAGTAAAACAACATTCTTCGCAATATCGAAACCTTGGCACTTCATGTTATTTTTGGCAAAATAGGTTAGCAGATAGTTTTCACAGATTTTCTAAGTAAACCAAAAAAATAAATAAATCAATAAGAAACTAAAATAGCCATTTCCGATGTATTTTATGATGCTGATTCCGAATTCAGTCTCAATATTGCTGAATCTTGTACGGTTAAGGAGATATTTTAACATAAAAGTATAAGATACACTGTTTTTGCTCTTTTTAAAGTGATATTACAAGTCAAGGTTACTTCCAACCACAAAAAAGTGGTATAGGGGTTAAAAGTGCCAGTCTGTTTCTTTAAAATTCAATTCAAATTATACCGATATCTTTTTTGTTCTCAGAGTTATTCTAACCTAAAAAGTTGAAAAAGTGCATAAAACAGGTTTTTTTGTTATTTCTGCTTACGATATTTCGGAGGAACAAAGAGATATCGATACAATTTAAATTGGGTTTTGAAGAAAAAGGCTGTCACTTTTAGCTTCCATACCAGGCTGAAAGTTACCATGCTGTGATGTAACAGCCTGAAAAATAGCAAAAACGGTGTTTTTTGCACTTTTAGGTTAGGATATCTCTAAAACCGTGTGAGATAGAGCAATTCTGAGACCGGATTTAGAATTTTCATGAACACATACATCGCAAATGGGTATTGTTGTTTCTGTTTCACCATGAAAATTTTAAACTCAAAGTTTTTTTTTTGGCCAAATTAGATTATATTTTACGGTTTTTAGTAAGTAAAGTGAAGCTTATAGCTTAGTTGTTGGAGTCGGTTGATAGATAAATTAATGCATAAAAAAATAATAATGTAAAAAAAAATTTGTTAGAGCAAAATAAGAAAAAATCGGTTCTTGAATGTGCAAACACCTCAAAAAATTAACAAATTTTAAAGTTTAAAGTGCTGCTAAAAAAAAGTGAGAAAGAGTAGATTTATTATTATTGATGCAGAATTTGGCTCAAAATATTTTTACAAAAATGCAATTTAATTTTTGCAAATACCTTATCCGGTTAAAAAGATATAGCGTTTAAATTAAAAAAAGTACTCAAAAACTCAAAAATTCCTAAAAAAGTACCTTCAAGCTCGTTGCGGAATATCTAAACGCAATTTATTTTTGGTTCCAAAGCACTTTTTGTAATCAGCAGGATCCAAGGATTCAGAAAAGTCGAGCGCACCTTGACTTTTTAACACTTTTGGTTTTTCCATACAAAATTTAGACCACTCTATTGAGTACCAATAACTGTGCTAAAAAATATATAAAAAATTTAATAACATATTTTATTACGAACATTTCGAGACCTTGGAATCCAAGATCAGATGAAAAATGACAGCTCTATTCTTGATTTAGTGAATGAATAAATGAAATATCTGCTCCGTTATTTTGAAACGTAGTTAAATTACTACTAAACTGTAGGTTCTTTCATTAAATCTAAAACAGAGCGGCCATTTATCCGATCTTGCTCTGCAAGACTCCAAAAATATTGTAATGAAATATGTTACTGACAAAAAGTAACAGATTATGAACTTCTTTCATATTTCGGTCCGGAAAAATCGTTTTTATGTTATTGAGAGATACCCTTATTTTAACGGCTTATAACTCGGAAAGTAAGGATCGAATTGAAAAACTAAAAGTAGGGCGTTGAGAGTGATCTTGCTTATCCGAATACATTAACAAAACTTAATTTTGCTATTTACTGTTTTTGTTATAAAGCTGTTGAAGGCACTTCAGACTATGTGAAAAGTCATATGCGTTTTCTTATGTTTTTCTGTATGATTTTTTTCTCTGACTGTCAAATTTTTATTGTTTCTAAATTATATTGTTGAAATTGTTTAAATTTTTTATTTTTCAAACAACATTGAAAAATTTGAAAACTCCTATGACTTCTCTTTTCAAATAGATTCAAATCTAATGCCAAAATAACTCATATGAGTTTTCTTCTGATAAATCATTTATGTAATAAATTTAGACTATCAGAGTTGAAATATTTGACAACACATAAGAGTTTCTGTATGACTTTTCAGATAGTCTGAAGCGGCTTTAAGTAGATCTCAAAACAGAGCAAAGATAACTCAGGATTTTAACATGATAGAAAAAAAAAACACAGTTCAGATTCGTAATTAAGAAGTACCAATCCACTATAAACGGCTATCATTTTTGTTAAATGTATTTTTTTACAGACATTGGGCTTTGGCCAAACCTCTCCACCCTTCAAAAATGCAAAAACAAAATTAAACATACATCAATTACGAATTAATTTTTTTTTTAATCACTCTTAATAATTATAATTCGGTAAGTATCTAGTTTTATTTATTAAAATAAACTTTCCTAAAATGTAACTTAAAAATTAAAAAAGAGCTTATAAGCAAAATCCTACTTAAATTCAATACACAAAAGTATTCGGAACTCCAAAAAATATGGTTAGTTTGGGTGGCTCAGTTCTGTTTTTTCAGTTTTTTTTTTAAGCGAAAGACTTCGTTTTTTAGAAAAGTAAGATGGGAAGAAAATCAGAAGAAACAACTCTTGAATAAAAAAAATTATAACGCGTGAGGACGGAACAACCCTGTAGGAGATTGCAAGATGCGTTGGAAGGAGTATTTAGACTATCCACAGCATTATTAGCCCAGGAAAATTAGACAAAAAACAGCTGCTGTGCGAAATAATTCCAAGTGAAGTTTTTTCACCGGAATTGTCTTTATTAAAAGTCCATTGAAGTCCATTGTGCGCATAAAAACTTATTCAGGCTCAAAGGTCGCTAAAATCAGTTTTTTGCAAATATGTCGCTAGCGCAAACATTAACACAAAATTTTTTTTTTTTGTAATACAGGAAATTTCCTATGTATAGATGTACAACATGTTTTTGTGTAGCTTATAGTTTAGGAGATAACCCAATTTAAAAAGTTTTGCACAGTTTTTATATGTAAATGCTACGTACAAGTTCATATTAAATTATCTTTTAAAATTGCGAATACCCCTTAGACCACGAGTGGCTCCAAAAAAAAATGTAATACGGTATACAGAATCCAATTATCTTTTGAAAGGTTTTTTTATTTTTTTTTTACGACTCCTCGTTAAAGGGTACATATTCGCAATTTTAGAAGTAAAAAAATGTTAAATTAAAATTTTTAATGTTATTTAATAGAACAGAAATTTTGATTTACAAATGTTAAGTTCGAAAAATAGTTAAATGTTAATGTTTACCTAACAATACAAATGTAGGGTAGCATAATTGTAATGCACACACTAGGCCGGGTCAAATTTTTTTGCGGCTAAAAGTATAGCAGCAAAAAAATTTATGGAAAATTCTAAAACACTTTGCCTGCCTAAGAAACCATGGGTATAAATCAATATCGAGCCGCCGTAAATTGCGTTGAAGTTTTGATGTGGTACTTTGAAATACAATAAAAAAAGAAATTAGTAAGGGTGTAAATTTTGGCCTGGCCAAAAAATAAATACCCTACACTGCAGTATTTTGAAAATTTTGCTTATATGGGAGGTGCCACGCCCTCTTGTCCGAGTCCACTCAGAATTTGTTCAGAGCTTGCATTTATAGTTTTTAGTGTCAGAGTGAAATTTATTTGGATTATCTCAACAAAGTCTTTCAGTATAGCATTTTGAATCTTTTGCTTATATGGGAGGTGCCTTGCCCGCTTGTCTGATTTCACCCAATTTTTGCTGAGAGCTTTCATTTATAATTCTTAGTGTCTGAGTGAAATTTGGTTCGAATATCTTAAAAAACGCTTTCAGTATAGCGTTTTAAAGCTTTTGCTTATATGGGAGGTGGCACGCCCTATTGTCCGAATTCGCTCAGTTTTTTATCAGAGCTTGCGCTTACAATTCGTAGTACTTATGTGTATTGTGGTTGCATTGTCGTGAAAAATACTCCTAAAATTGCATTTTGAATATATTTTTTGTATGGGCGGTAGGCGTGCCCGTTGATCGATTTTGCTCATTTTCAATCCCCCGAACTATCTTTGACGACGGAGGCAGTGTACCAAATTTCATTGAATTATCTTGCTCAGTTTTCCCAAAAAGTGTATTTCAACACACAGCCAGCTAGCCACCCAGCCAGCCAGCCAGACAGACGGACAAGGCTATATCGACTCAGGAGGTGACGCTGATCAAGAATATATATACTTTTCTATACCTGCCACGCCTCCTTCTCTGCGTTACAAACGGAAGGACAAAGTGAATATACCCTGGGTGTAGGGTATAAAAAAAATTCAAATACTTTTAATAATCTTATATTAAACGAGAAAAAAAAAACAAATTTAATTATTTCTTTTTCTTATTATATTTTAAAGTAGTACATCAAATCTTCAACGGAATTTACGGCGACTCGATATTATTTTTAGAGCTATGGTTTCTTGGGCAAAGTTTTTTTAGAATTATCCATAAATTTTTTTGTTGTTACACTCTTTGCCAATTTTTTGCCTCCCGAACAAATTGACCCGGCCTAACACACATACATACAAAAGTTAGTTTTAAATTTTTATACCCTACACGCAAGCTCTGAAAAAAAACTAAACTAATTCAGAGGGCGTGGTACCTCCCATATAAGCAAAAGCTTCAAAACGCTATACTGAAAGCGTTTTTTGAGATATTCGAACCAAATTCGACTCAGACATTAAGAATCATAAATGAAAGCTCTCAACAAAAATTGGGTGAAATCGGACAAGGGGGCGTGGCATCTCCCATATAAACAAAAGTTTCAAAATGCTATACTTAAAGAGTTTTTTGAGATAATCCAACCAAACTTCACTCAAATACTAAAAACTATAAATGCACGCTCTAAGCTAAAACTAGACGAGCTCGGACAAAAGGGCGTGGCACCTCCTATATAAGCTAAAGCTTCAAAACACTATATTGAAAACGTTTTCCACTCAGACACTAAAAGTATAAATCCAAACTCTGGACAAAAACTCGGTGAACTCGGGCAAGAGAGCGTAGCACCTCCGATATGACCAAAATTTTAAAAATACTGCAGTGTAGGGTATTTAATGTTTGGCCAGGCCAAATTTTACACCCTTACTAGTTTGCATTGATTTCAATGAGTTATGTTAACTGCAATATTCCTTGTTTTGTTTTGCTAAAGTGCAAATGTAATTTTTGAAGATGCATATAAAAATACTAAATGTAAACAAACTTTATGATTTGATTTCTTTTTAAATTAAAAATGGAGTAAATAAAGACAATATGACCTTAAGTAACTTCGGTGAGATTTATTTTGTGGGTGTTCTTAAAAAATTTATTTTAGGTAAAAGTTTTAGAACACAAGGTTGGGCGGGCATACAATCATAACATCAGATCGTAACGATCGTTCTACATTTGAGGCAACAAAACCCCACACCACCAGTACGTGCTGACCGTTGCCAAGTAGCCCAGGAAAATAAGAATTTTTCTGTGAAATAATTCCAAGTGAAATTTTTTCACCGGAATTATCTTTATTTATGCATGATAAATAAAGTGTGAAAAGTCCATTGCAAAGTCGTGTGCGCATAAAAAGATATTAAGGCTCAAAGGTCGCTAAGATCAGTTTTTTGCAAATATCTCGCTAATGCTAACTTACAGAAAAATGTTGGTCACCAATTTTGTAGCACAGGAAATTTCCTACAAAAGTACGTTAAAAGTATTTGCGTACGACTTCTAGTTTAGAAGATCACCTAATTTAAAAAGTTGTTAACAGTTATGATATGAAATACTACCTATGAGTTTATATTAAAATATCTTACTTTTTAAATTGCAATAACTCTTCAGTGAGAAGTCGTACTAACAAAATTGAAACACCGTTTAAAAGATAATTTAATTTTCTATAGAGCGTACTAATTTCTTTTTTTCGAACAACCCATGGCCTTAAAGATATTCGTGAAAAACCGTTAAGACTTCAAAAATACTGGCTTTTGAAGGATATTTCCGAAACGAAGGGTCATATGATAAAAAGTTGAGCGCCAATTTTGTAAAAAATTGCAAGATCTACAAAAAATAAGCGGTATGTGTACACATAGAAGTAACCTTTTAGAAGATATTCCAAAAAAACCCTTAAAATGCCAAAAAACCGGTTTCTATTGAATATCTTCTATACGGTTACTTCTATGTGTACACATATCGCTTATTTTTTATAGATCTTGTAATTCTCTACAAAATTGGTCCCATTACTTTTTATCATGGTACTTACCAATTCGGAGATATCCTTAAAAAAGCAGTAATTTCGAAGCGTCAACGGTTATTCAAGAATATTTTTAAGGTCATGAGCCGTTCGAAAAAAAAAATGTATACGGTATATAGAAAATTAAATTATCTTTCAAACGGCATTTTAATTTTGTTTGTACGACTTCTCATTGAAGAGTTATTGCAATTTAAAAAGTTAACAACTTTTTGAATTGAGTGATCTTCTAAACTAGAAGTCGTACGCAAATACTTCTAACGTACTTTTGTAGGAAATTTCCTGTGCTACAAAATTGGTGACCAACATTTTTCTGTAAAAGTTAGCATAAGCGAGATATTTGCAAAAAACTGATTTTAGCTACCTTTGAGCCTTAATACTTTTTTATGCGCACGCGACTTTGCAATGGACTTTTCACACTTTGTTTATCATGCATAAATAAAGACAATTGCGGTGAAAAAAATCCACTTGGAATTGTTTCGAACAGCAGCTCTTTTTTCCTCTTATTTTCCTGGGTAGGTCAGGAAAACATTTTCGTTACATATGATCTTGAGTTTTTTAACTAAAACCAAATTAAAATACGAGTTGGACGAAGTTGGTTATCATTTTGGTATCATTTAGCAGAAGAAGCATGGCACTCTCAACTACTATTAAAATTATCATGTTCTGATATGTTCCGCAAAACATATGACTTGTTAAAAATGAACAATTTTTAGTTTAACTACCAAGTAAGACAAACAAAAGTTGCTATAAACTAAATAATATTCTTTATCTTATTATAGTTTATATACCGTTATTTTTGGTTTCCATTCTTCTATTTGACGAAATTAGCCAATAGTTAACAAAATTAAGCAATCGAAAGTTTACTCCTAAATTTCTCATAATATTAGAAAAACCAGTTAGAACAGTGATTCTCAATCTTGTTTCGCCACTGCACATTTTTAAAAATTTGGAGGCACACTACCAATAAGAAAATTTTCGAGAGAATTTTGATTGGCTTGTATAGGTTTGGTTAGTTTTGATCAGGGAGAAGGTCTAAGGGAACCACTTGGATGTTCATTAGACCATATCACCTTACGGACAAAAAAAAATTCCACCCAGTATTATTCCAGCTATCATTCGATTAGAATTAATTTTAATAGTATTGACTCTAAACACCGAAGAATTGTCGAAAAGCTTAAAAGGGGATCTCAACCTTCGGTAAAAAAAAAAAAAAAAAAATATATTTTTAAATGTTTCTAATGGAGTAATCGTAATACTTTCTAAAGAAAAATTGAAAGATATTTTGCGAGATTAAATTTTCTGACTAAGGGCGGTACATTAGGGTAATAGAAACTGAGATCAGATGAGTTAGTACTTGAACGGGGCACTTGATGTCAATAACCTGTGAAGCAAAAAAATAGGGTAAGCGTTGGTACATCATACTTTTTTTTTTGAGAGCTTGCTTACATTTGTAGTTTTCAGTGTCTGAGTAAAATTTAGTTCTATTATCTTAAAAAACGCTTTCAGTAAAGCGTTTTGCAACTTTTACTTATATGGGAGGTGCCACGCCCTCTTGTCCGAATTAGCCCAGTTTTTGTTGATAGCTTACATTTGTTGTTTTTAGTGTCTGAGTAAAATTTAGTTCTATTATATTAAAAAACGCTTTCAGTAAAGCGTTTTGAAGCTTTTGCTTATATGGGAGGTGCCACGCCCTCTTGTCCGAATTCGCCCAGTTTTTTCTCAGACCTGGCGCTTGCAATTCGAAGTATTTATGTGTATTTTGGTTGCGTTGTGAAAATACTCCTAAAGTTGCATTTTGAATATATTTTTTGTATTTGCGGTAGGCGCGTTTGTTGACCGATCTCGTTCATTTTTAATCCCACGAGCTAACTTTGAAGCCTTCGTGTATCAAAGTGTACCAAATTTGATTGAATTATCTTGCTCATTTTTCCCAAAAAAAGTATTTCCACGCACACCCAGCCAGCCAGACAGCCGGCTGCGTTAAAAACGGAAGGACAAAGTGAATATACCCTGGGTGGAGGGTATGCATAAAAAGAGGTGCAATGTAAGTTGCCTCCACGTAGTGCACCTTGGAAACGGTAAAATCTGGCTAAAAACTTCACGGTGCACAGTGGTCTATAAGAGAACGCCGCGGCATGCCTTAACCCGTTTTAAATCGAACGTCGTAGCACATCAAATTTTTTTCCAGATTCTGTTTACTTACACTACATTACAAATAATTAATATGTGTGTGTAACATTTTGCAGACCATATTTTCTAAACTAATTTGAGGTCGCTGAGCCCGAAAATCGCATTTTTTTTTTCTAGGGGCCGTTCTCGAGATAATCGACCTTTTCGATTTTTGAGGTTATAGCTTCATTTTTTCGAACATATTTGGAGAAACCCAATTTCGACCGAATATGTTTTTACACTATTATTCAGAAAAATTCTTAAACTTCCAACAAGTGTATCAATATCTAATATCCGATTCAAATTGGCTGAGTTATAGCAACGAAAAGTTCATTTTTATAGTAGTTTTTCACACTTTTTCGTGTTTAAGCCAAATTAAACACGGTTTTTTTGCCAGTAGCTTATACAAATATGTATTTTTTGTATTTTACTTCAATAGTGTATTTAATTGCAAATATTTGGAGTTTAATTTTAGCGAAATGGGATAATTTTTTAAAAAGTTATTAAGGTTTTTGTGAAATAAGACCATTTCGATTTTCATAATAGTGTTAAAAACTACTATTGTATAAAAATAAACTTTTCGTTGCAATAACTCAGCCAATTTGAATCGGATATTAGATATTGATACACTTGTTGGAAGTTTAAGAATTTTTCTCAATAATAGTGTAAAAACATATTCGATCGAAATTGGGTTTCTCCAAATATGTTCGAAAAAATGGAGCTATAACCTCAAAAATCGAAAAGGTCGATTATCTCGAGAACGGCCCCTAGAAAAAAAAAAAAAAATAAATGCGATTTTCGGGCTCAGCGACCTCAAATTAGTTTAGAAAATATGGTCTGAAAAATGTTACATTTTGGCTGTTGTCTAGTGTTATCATTCAAATGATGTATAAAAAAATTTTCGCTCGTGACTCATCGACTAAATTTTAAGATAACCCCTTTTCTAGTTGGGCCATTTACCCATATATAAAAAAAAAATTTATTTAACTACACACACCTCTCCTAAACGAACTTTTAGGTTTCCGAAAATGTCGACGAAATCTACCAACGGGGTACTGTTCTTTCATGCTGATACATCAAAACTATGTAAGAATGAAAATCGGATCAGCTTGTATTCGCGAAATATCGCAAAGATATCTCAAAAACGGTATGAGATACAGCAATTCTAAGGCCAGATTCGGATTCAGCATTACAAAATACATAAAATATATTTATTTTTATGTTTGTTTGTCCTGTTTTTTTTTTTCTTAATTTTTTTTATTTTTTATGGGATATGTATTTGTGCGATATTTCGCGAATACAAGCTGATCCGATTTTCATTCTTGCATAGTTTTGATGTATCAGCATGAAAGAAAAGTACCCCGTTGGTAGATTTCGTCGATATTTTCGGAAACCTAAAAGTTTGTTCAGGAGAGGTGTGTGTAGTTAAATAAATTTTTTCTTTTATATATGGGTAAATGGCCCAACTAGAAAAGGGGTTATCTCAAAATTTAGTCGAGGAGTCACGAGCGAAAATTTTTTTATACATCATTTGAATGATAACACTAGACAACCTCTGACCTGATCTCAGAATTGCTCCATCGTGTATAGTTTATAAGATATTCTAACCTAAAAACCAAAAAAAAATCGTTTTTTACCATTTTTTTTAAGCTATATAACTATTTAACACATCATTTGTTCGTTAAATCTGGTTAAAGCACTTGAAAGCCCTAATCTTTTTCTTTAAAACCTTATTTAAATTATATTGATATCTTCATGTTTCTAAGAGATATCGTTAACCGAAATATTGAAAAAACGGGTTTTTTGCACCCTCTTGGATCCGCCACTGTCTTTGAGGAAAAAAGATATCAACATAATTTAAATTAGGTTTTAATGACAAAGATTGGGACTTTCAAGTATTTTACCAGGTTTAACGAAATTAAAATTTCTTTCACATTTTAAACATGTTCAACGAACCGAGCCGTATGCCATACACGTAACAAAAAAAACGTTCACTACATTACAGAACAGTCGAACAGTTTTATTTTTTCTTCTTGAATCAAGAATTAATGTTTAGTTTACGTTGCATTGCAATAAAAATTTTTTTTTGTTAAGTGTACACAAAAATTAGTGAACACATTTCCTTTAAAAAAATTCAACGCGAAATTAAAGGTTATACATTCACCCATCTGAAAATATGCCCGCTTTTTCCAGCATCTGATCCACAAAATAGTGACACGGGTCGAAATCTCTTGAATTTTGGAAAAATCGAGTTTTCTGTTTAAAAATGTTAGTCGCATTAAACGCAGTAGTGATATATGAATAAATTTATAGGCATTCAATCAAATCAAATAAGATGAAATGAACTCAAAGTGAAAATGGGCGGTGCCACGGCCTAAGAACAAATTCGTCATATCTCCGAAACTATTAGACGCAGCTAGATAAGATTCGGTATGTTTGTAACGAGAACTATGAACTAAGAACTATGCTACAAAAGTCTTAGAAATCACATCCTCGCGAAAATATGTATATGAAAAACTTTTATTTATTTATTTATTTATTGATTTAAATTGTTTGCATAGAAGAACTTAGTCTTTAACATGCCACTTATTCATAGTAATAACAACCAAATTATAACAACAATCTTAAAAATAGTTATCACATTGCTTTTAAATTCTTAAATACTGATAAATAGAGTAAATATAAAATAAAATGTAAAAATGAGTAAAGATTATGAGGAGAAATACTGAAAGATTAAATGCTTGAAGTTGTTTTTAGATGAAACAGTTTTAATTGTATTTGGCAATGAGTTCCATAGTCTAGTGGCATTTACAAAGAATAGTCTGCTGCTGCTTACGTAATTAAAGCGAGGAATGATTAGATTTATATTTCTATTTGACCTGGAAAACTGTAGTTTTTCATATAAATAATATGGTGTCTTTGAGTGTAACAAATTATGTAAGAATATACAGTTTCTCGCCTTTATGTAGTTCAAGATGTTACACCCAAGAATCTTGTTAGCAAATACCGTGATACGCTCATACCTTGTTTTGCTATAAACGAAACGAGCCGCATTATTGAAAGCAACCAACAGTTTATGATGAGATGCAGAGTCAAGATTACTATAAACGACTTCGAAATATGTTATTAGAGGGACTATAAGCTGAAGGACTAATTTCCGTTTTGTTTCAACTGGAATGAAAGATGCAGATCTTCTCAAGTTACGCAAAGTATAAAATATTTTGCTAATAACTGAGTTAATGTGGTCTTCACAAGTTAATGAAGAGTTTATGTGGAACCCTAAATTTTTGGCTTTTTTAACAACTTTTAGTGCCACGCCATCAAGCAGAATTTGAGGCAAATCAGAAGTAAAATACGATGTCTTGGAAATAGGTAAAATAAATGATTTAAGTGGGTTAAGTTTAAGTTTATTCGATGTAGCCCATGTGGCAATTGCGTTTAAATCTTCATTTATCCTTGCACATAAATCTTGAACAAGTCCTATTGGCCTCGACAAGTACAACTGTAGGTCATCAGCATATGCATGCAGGGTGACATGCTGAATCTTATTAAATATGTCATTTATGAACATAGTAAACAAAAGCGGGCCAAGCACAGAGCCTTGTGGTACTCCACTGGTTAAGCTTTTATACCCAGAGTAACAAGTGTTAATTTTAACTCTCTGAGTTCTGCCTACTAAGTAGCTATACAACAGACGGACTGCACTTTCAGAAAATCCGAAATACATCTTCAGCTTTTCACATAATAAGGAGTGATCCACCAAGTCAAATGCCTTCGAGAAGTCTAGCAGGCAAAGACAAGTGATCTTCCCTTCGTCATATGGTATCCTTATGTCATCTAAAATCTTCACGATTGCCGTGGAACAACTATGACCTGGCCTAAATCCCGATTGAAGTGGCGACATTAAGTTTGAATTACTAATGTGACAGCGAATTTGTTCAGCCATTAAAGCTTCGCAAACTTTAGAGATACATGACAACAAACTTACTGGGCGAAAATCAGATGGTTCACACGCATTGTTTTTTTTAGCGAGAGGAATGATTGTCGCTACTTTCCAGACATCAGGGAAGCATGAGCATGTAAAACAATGATTTATTATATGAGTCAAAGGGCTCAATATGTATGGTAAAATTAGCTTAATAAATTTTATCGATTTACCATCTTCTCCGATTGCATTCGATTTAATCTTATTAACTGCAAAAATGACGTCTGACTCACCTACACCACTGAATTCAAAAAGATTAGGGAAACTTTGATTAGCATCCCTTTCAAAACTGCTTACTAAAGTAGTTTCTGTCGCAGATGCAGATACAAAATAATTGTTAATTTAATCTGGATCAATCTGACATTCAAGTAATGACTTACTGCAAATACCGATCTGCTTTAAATTGCTCCAAAGTACTTTGGAGGACTGAGAAGGGCTAAGTTTGTGCATAAAATACTGACGCTTTGCTTGTTTGACAGTTGTGTTGGCTAAATTTCTTGCCCTTCTGTGCACTTCCCAGTTAGCTGCAGTGGGGTTTCTTTTCCACGTATTGTAAGTTTTATGACGTTTTTTAATAGCCAATTTTACATGACCTGTAAGCCAGGGACAGCTTACATTGGGAACACGACGATTACGCAGTGGAACATGTGAATCAAATAGTTCACTAATTTTGCTATTAAAAAATTTTAACTTGTCATTAACAGAGTTAAGTGACCAACATTCAGACCAATTAATAAAGGATAAGTCATTGAACAAAGACATAAAATTAATACATTTATAATCACGGAAAAAGAAAGTATTATTACTAACTATAGGAGCGAAGGTTACATTTAATGAGCAAAAAATTAAGTCATGATCAGATATGAATGATAATTGATCGAAAAGGAAAACAGATGAGACGTCTGACACAACAAAGACATCAAGTAAACTAGGACACGCATTATTAGCATAACGCGTCGGCAGATTAGTGTTAACGACACTGAGTCCGATCTCATTTAAATCGCTAAGGAATGTATTAGTTAGATTATCACTAGATAAAAGATTTATGTTGAAGTCACCACAAATAACAAAATGATCATAGTCAATTGCACAACCTGACAAGCTATTAAACAATGGATTCAAACTACAATTCGGACTAGGATTATACACACAAGAGACTAAGATTTTAGTTATATTATCATAAATGACGAAATTTAAAAACTCAACATCCGATTCACAGGACATGCTTAACACTTTCACATTTAAGTTTTCCCTACAATAGATTGCACAACCCCCACCTCTTTTACTTGTTCGATCATTTCGAAAAAGTTTAAAATTTTTAAGATTTAAAATAGAATCATTTAAGTCTTTGTGGAACCAAGTTTCCGTTATACAAATAACATCAACGGCAGAATTTTCAAAGGTGTCCCTTACATAGTCTAGCTTAACGTCATTAAGGCTTCTCGCATTAAAATGCACCATATTAAAACCAGACCTTTGCTTGCACAACACGTTAATCATTGCCTGGTGAATATTACCAGAGAAAGAATCAGTCATAACAACTGACAATTTCAGGAATCATCTGAAAACAACAACCGCAAGAAGCATTAGAGAAATAGTAAAGGGCAGTAAAAAAATTATAAAAGTAAAAATAGGAAATTAGTGAACAAATAATATAAAAGGGATTAAATAATAAATTAAATAATATATAATATGGTAAGAATTTATGTAATTTGGTCACTGCCAATCGCAGCAATGATATTTTCCAGCTCATCCATGTTATTAATAGGTATCTCATCACCATTTTTCTCCAACCTAATGTAGACGCAGCCACGCAGAACAAACGCATTATAGATGATCTTACTGCGCTTGTGCACAATCGCAGCTTGGAGTATTTTGCGTGTATCAGCAGGCACGCTCTCATGAATGAAGACATTGTTGTCAAATTCAAGCCCAGCTTCTCTCAAGTTGACAGCTTTTCTGAATTGCCGACGATAAACACCAAAAGCCTTCAACACCCTGTTACGATCGTGTGGCGTATAATATTTCACAATTACTGTCGATTTTGAGTTATTGCTATTTTTTGTCTAACACGAAAAATATTTTTAATTTGCGGTGACATCAAGTTTATAGAAAGGCATATTGTATTAAAAATTCCTTTCAAATTTTCGCCTTCTGAATATGGAATACCAAAAAGAATAGCATCCGAAGAATGTTCAACACTGGTGTTGTTTTTGTTGTTGTTGACGGCTTCAGTTAACTGCTGGTTGAGATTTTCGCAACGCTGATTAAGAATTGAGACTTGTTCTTCTAAAAATTTTATTTTCACATCATTCTCATTCAATTTTTCTTTGAGTAACGTGATTTCCTTATCAAATTTACTGGAAAAACTAGCTAATTCTTCCGTCAGTCCCTTAACCAAGCTGGTGGTATGTTCCCTTAGACGTTGCTCAAGTTGTTTAAGATTTTCTTCCGAATTTAATTTTAGTCTTTCCTCCAAAGCAAGAAGTAGCACATCAAATGTATTTGGTTTGCCAAGCGAAGACTTCGGTGTATTTGTACTGTTGTTGTTTTTTATGTTTGAAAGCTGCTGCGCACCAAAACTATTTTGTTTGCTATTTGACAGCCTCGGTGTGCTTGAACTTTTACTGTTTATATTGTTCGAGCGTTGCTGCTCACGCTGTAAACGGGTTAGCATTGGTGTAGGTGTCATAAGGTTTGATATGTCGATAGATGTGCAACGACGATGGAAAACAGTGAGGCTTTTGTTTCGAAGTGTACTCAATATAAATGTTTAAATTGTAAAAAATACTACAAAAATGTTGCAGTATACTTTTAGGCGAAAATATAATTTGCTTTATTGGAGTACAGTATTCATGTATATTGACAGCAAACAGCTGATCTGTCTGAAGGAGTCTCGGAGTTCTTTTTATTTTTGTTTTTTACTCACTTTTTTCCAATGCAAACAATGCAATTCTCATCATAACAGCGGAGAACGAGTAACAACAAACACATCAGCCTGACAGCCGCACCACCTTTTCCTATGCGCCAAAACTGGTTTCTCAGCAGCTCCGCCACCCTCTTATAAGCGCCAAAACTGGTTTCTTACCACCACAACTCCAAAGAGATAATCTCACAAACAAAAGTGATGAACTTCAATTTTCTCCTATGCGGGAAGACAACGACGTTGTGATGACAACAAATTCCAGCTGATTCGCTTGATTTTATGTTTTTTATTTGTTTAAAATTTGTAAATTATTCGCACCGATATAAATATGTCAACTTGCAAGTCACAGGGTTGCCATTGTTTTGACTGTAAGAATTCGAAAAAAACGACAAGGGCAGGAAAAAGCTGTGATTACAATCCCGAAAAAAAAAATGTAAATAGGTGTTGCAGATTTATTTTAATGGCTATTTTATTGGAAAAATCACTTATTTGTACTGAGGAAACTGGAAGTGCCTATCTTATAGCGTTTTCTCTTCTCGACTAAAAATTCTGCTCTCTCAAGATGCAGAATTTTTTAAATTTTGACCTGAAGTCAAAAAATGTTGACCTGTTCTTGTTTACAATAGAACAGAAAAAATGCAAAATTTTTCTCAATGATGAGATGTTGACTACACAGTTGTTTACTTTCGAGAGACTTTTGTTTTAAAATTCACAAGAAATTCTAAGTCTTCAACAATAGATATTGAAACGTAGTGTTTCTTTTCCCAATTTTCAAGTAATTTACATATATTGCGTTTAAAAGCCAATTAAAATATCTTTCTTTCCCTACAGTTCGCCGCATTTGAATGCGAATTCTTTGCACCTTCGAATATGACTTGTCAAAAAATTATACATTTTTTGCTTTTTGAATGCATCATATTTTAGAAACGAACACGATTTGTTTTACAGTTCAGAATTTTTTTTAGAAACGAACGAAAAAAAGCGACATTCAGAAAGATTGCAGAAAAATGCAGAATTTTTTGGAGAAAAGAAAACACTTAATCACATGATACTCTTTCGAAACAAAATTAAAAAAAAAAATTTTATATTGAACTAAAAAATATTTGTACTTTTATGCACCATGATCAAAGCTTCGTTTTTACACCAAAGGCTTAAAGATTGGATAATTCATATAAAACTTGATTTATTTTGAATAAAAAATTTGAATTACATAGAGTTATGAAAATACCTATGTAAATTCAATAGAGTGACGAAAATGCCTTTAGCACAAATAAATGGAAAGAAACTTCACGAAAGTACCTGACAGTTCGAGATGTCAATAAAAAGAAAAACAATAATGCCTGATATCAAGCCGAGGGAATTTTATGTGAATCAACGAGATGTTGCCAGATTTTTCATTATTCCAATGCTAGAACGTTCATACAGGTATAAAAGAAGCTGATCAAGAGTGCTGCAAGTGAGTTGATTCTAAGCAATAAAGTGAAAAGTGTTAACCTCATTTTATAACAAACATCCCTGCCTATCGTTCCCTCCTAAACAATGCGAAATGCAACCCTGCCTACAGTATACAACCCTGCCTTTTTTTTGGCATTTGTATCCTCCTTTTTGTTTCCTTCTTCTTCTTTGGACACTCAACGAACAAACATCGTGTTAATTAAAAATCTTAAATAAAATCATAAATCTTAAGTCTTTAATATCTCAGGGTGGGGTAATGAAGTCAAATTTATTCAAAGTCTCCACGGAAAAAATTATTTAAACAAAAAAACGAAAAATGCCTAAGCAAATCACGAAGCAAATGCTGCAAAACGCATTAAGCACTGCCGGCGTGGGATTTCCAGCAACAGCTACGGTTGCGCAGCTCAAGCGCCTGTATGAAAATTCTGGCCTTGACGTAGGATCCACAGATGACATCAATTTGGAATCCGATGAAATGATTCAAAATGCAGATGCTAACGCCATCGCTGCCGATAATCCTGCCGTCGCTGCTGAAAATATTTCCGCCGGTAGCTCTGCCGGTGCTGCTAAAAATATGTTTGCCGCTAATACTGCTGCCGCTGCTGATGCTGAAAATAGTTGTGCTGATAAGAGTACTGAAAACGCCGATAAATCAGCTGCCGCCAAAGACGTTCATTTTGATGGTGCCACTGATTTGGGTTGTGCTAGAAGCATTTCAGATTCCGACATTTCGTTGAATGAACTCGATCAGGAAGTGGAACTGCTCAAAAAACGCCGAGAAATTCTACAGCTGCAGAAACAAATACGTGATCTAGAAAGCAACGTTGATGTTCGCACCGAAAGTAAGGTATGCTTTTCTGATGTTGAACATGCCGTTCCTAAGTTCAGCGGTGACAACTCGATACAAACAGTGCATACGTTCTTTCGCGATTTTGAAGAGGTTATGAGCTCAGTCAATGCCGATGATCATTTTAAATTGTTAAGTTTGCGCCGTTCACTTGATGGGACTGCACGTCTACATCAGCTTTGAATTACAATGCATTGAAATCAGCTCTCATCGACGAATTTGATATCGCAGATAGCCGCCAAGATGTTTATCGAATGCTAGCACAACGTCGTTGGAACAGACGTGAGAATCACTTCATTGTTTCATTTTGATTATGCAGTCGATGGCAAAGCAGTCGGACATCCATGAAACTGAAGTTATTGACTTTATCATTGATGGTATCGGTAACAACGTCACCAACATCAACTTACTAATGGGAGCCCGTACATTGGACGAATTGAAAAAATTGGTCAATCGTTTCCAGCAAAAATACTTAAAGCCAGTCATGACCAATTTGAGTGGACGCAGTGCAACTGCTTTTGCACCTAAAGCACCAGCTTTGAAACAAAATATTAATAAAGATGCTGAGAATACTTCAACATTATGCTATAATTGCTCTCGAACGGGCCATATTAAACCAAATTGTCCGTATCCGCTCAGACCAAAGGGATCCTGCTTCCGCTGTCGGCAGATGGGCCATGATCACTATTCATGCCGTAACCCAAGGAAAATTTTAAAGCCGATTGCGGATGACTATGTTGCTGCCGTTTATGATCCTGATGACGATTCAATTATAGAAGCTATAAAATCGTTATGTATTGCCTTTAAAAATGATTTGGTAGGGAGTGCAGATTTTAAACAATTTCTTTCCCTTTTTGACACCGGTAGTCCAATTAGCTTAATAAAGCAGTCGTTGGTCCCAAGAGAGGACATTATGCCGAAAGTGCCGAAAACAATTTACAACGGTATGAGTGGACGGAAACTCAAGATTCTTGATAAAATCAAGTGCACTGTAAAATTTCGAAATCAAATATCAAACATACAAATTAATGTCTTACCAGACGATGAAATGTTTGTACTAGGGATTCCAATTTTTGGACTTTTTGCGATCCCGGGATTTCGGGATCGAGAAATTTTGAATCCCGGGATCCCGGGATTTTTCGGAATTTGTATGAATTTTTTTTTCTTCCTAAATAGACAGAATTTAGTATTAAAAATTCCTAATATTTTGTCTTATATACCCCTACTACACCCCTACAAAGATATTTTATTTAAAAAGTGTCAAAAATATTAAAGAACAATTTCTAAAAGCAGGTACATTTTATTATTTATTCACGCCTTTTTTAAAAAACAAAAATTCATAAATACTTATTTGCTTCAAAAACAAGCATAAAGGTACATTGCAGCATTATATGCTTAGTTAAATACATATCGATACCATAGAGCGCTATAGTCCTATCTCAATTTTTTCAATTATTGGGAAATGCAAAAAGAATACTTCAAACAGTGGTTATTTAAAGTTGGCTGCGATTTTGAAAAAACTATACGTGCAATAATTTTACCTTAGTATATTTTAACACAATTTTATGTTAAAAAATTCTTTTATTTATTTTTTAACAAAATCAATTTAACAAATTATATGGAATTGCACTACTATTCAAATAAACTACACATTTAGTTAATTTTATGAGCGACTAGTGTGCGTTTTTTTTCGAATCATGGAAAAAACAAGAAAGTTTCAAAAATTTCTGGTTCTGACCTTTGGGTGAAAAAAAAATGTTTCCACTAAAAAGATGTAAAATGTCATGAAACGTGTAGAAAAGACGAAAAAAAAGGAAAAATCTATATATATAAAAGAAAGTCGTGTTAGTTACACTATTTATAACTCAAGAACGGCTTTACCGATATGTTTGAAAATTGGTGAGGAGGTAGCTTAGAGCCAGGAAACGGACATAGGATACTATTTATTCCGTTAGGGTGCATATTAAGGGTGGCCCTCATATAAAAATTTGTTTTAAATCGCATTTTCTTAGAGACCGTTCATCTGATTGCGTTGAAACATAAGGAATTGGTTGAACATGCCCGCGAAGATTTCTAAGAAAAAAAAAAAAAATTGTCAGGGTGCATATTAAGGGTGGCCCTCATACAAAAATTTGTTAAATTGCTTTTTCTCAGAGACTGCTTAATCGATTCACCTGAAATTTACACCAAATCATCCTTAAATTAAATTGCATAGCTTAGGCTATACACGAAGGTTTCCGAAGATCACCCGAAGGCTTCATAGTCAAAACGAAGAATATCTGGATATACTAGAGAGAAACATCTATGGCACACTACCAACAATCCTTAACTGATATTTTTCTCTGGCACCCGAAGGTTCTTGAAGGTCACCCGAAGGTTTTACAGTCAAAACGAAGAATATCGAAGTATTCGAGAGGGAAAAAGTCTCTAAAAAAATTTTAATTAACAGTTTCCCGTGACACTCAAAGGTTGCCGAAGGTCACCCGAAGGCTTCATAGCCAAAACGAAGAATATCTAGGCATATTAAAGGCAAAACATCTGTGGCGAACTATCAACAAGCCTTAATTGATAATTTTTTGGAATAATCGAAGGTTCCCGAAGGTCACCCGATGGTTTCATAGTCAAAACGAAGAATATCTAAATGTACTACAAGAAAAGCATCTATGGCGAACTATCAACAAGCCTTAATTGATAATTTTGTGGAATAATCGAAGGATCCCGAAGGTCACCCGATGGTTTCATAGTCAAAACGAAGAATATCTAAATGTACTACAAGAAAAGCATCTATGGCGAACTATCAACAAGCCTTAATTGATGGATTCCTGGGACACACTAGCTAAGCTATTCGGAATTTTTAAGATGATTTGAAACGAAATTAACTTTCCTTCAATAACAAAATAGGCGGAACATGTCCCTTTTTCATGCATTTCATGGTAAAAGGAATCAACATTGTTTTCGTAATCTTCCAAACACTTATTTTTTACATTATTCTCAGTGAATTTGTGAACATAATCAAGAGTAAGAGAGTAGCTTTTTTGAATTCATTCGAAATTTTGATTGCTGATCAACTCTCAAAAAATTTAAATTAATTTTCAATGCCATTTGTTGATCAACGCTCAACATATTTAAATTTATTATCAAAACATTTCAACGCAATTTCTGTGCAGTTATGCCTCCCAAAAAACGAGCGCTCGGTCGTTCTACGTCTCAAGCACGACAGAAAAAGGCAAAACGAAACTCTAAAACAAACGAATAACGAGAAGCAAGATTGGAATCCGACCGAAAGCTTCATGCTCAAGCGCGTTCATTGGAAACTAACGAGCAACGAAATGCAAGATTAGAAACCGACCGAGAACTTCATGCTCGAGCCCGTTTATCGGAAACAAACAAGCATCGAACTGCAAGATTGGAATCCAACCGTGAAGTTCATGATAGAGCCCGTTCTTCGGAAATAAACGAGCAACGAAATGCAAGATTGGAAACCGACAGAGAACTTCATGCTCGAGCCCGTTCATCGGAAACAAACGTGCAACGCGAATCCAGACTGCTTGCCATCCGAATGTACACTGCTCGATCCAGACGAACCACTCACGCTGACTTATACCTCAGTGCATTCCATTACAATGCTAACTATAATTACAGCATTTATCCAAGTGTGGTTATTGGAAAAATGAATGAACTATGCACATATTGCAGTGCATTCAAATTTAAGAATGAATCACCAGGAATGTGCTGTGCTGGTGGAAAAGTTAAATTACCAGAATTACGTCTACCACCCGAACCATTATCAAAGTTGGTATCAGGCGACACGAGCGAATCAAAACATTTTTTAACGAATATACGCAAGTACAATTCATGTTTCCAAATGACATCATTCGGTGCAACGAATATCGTGAGCGACAACTATATGCCAACATTCAAAGTACAAGGTCAAATATATCATCATGCTGGATCATTACTACCATTGCCAGATACGGACCATACATTTCTTCAAATTTATTTCATGGGAAACACAGATGAACAAATAGATCAACGTTGTCTATACAATACGGGCACTAGACGAGAAGTTGTCGCTGCATTACAAACTTTATTCGATCAACACAACGAATTGATTCAATTGTTTAGAACTGCCCTTGACCAAATGCCAGCAGATGAGTACAAAGTTATAATAAGAGCAGATAAAACACCTTTCGGACAACACGAAAGACGATACAATACACCAACAATTGACGAAGTGGCGATCGTTATAGTTGGCGAAGAATTTAACACACGTGATATAATTCTTCATCGCAGAAATGGTAATGTTTAGCGAGTCGCAGATATTTTTTTTTTTTTTACAGAATGAACTCCTTAGTAACAAATTAAAAAAAATGAACAAAAAATTTGAATCATTAAAAGAAAACATTTATAAATTACAAAATTAATTAAAAACAAATTAAATTTTAAAAAATCATTCCCATTGACTTATTTTTATACTAAGTCAGAAAGATAAAAAATAGGGGAGGGCAGAACTTGGTAGAGCTCGCAAACTATCGATAGTGGACGATGGTTTGAGATGGTTTAAAATGAAATTAACTTTTCCATAATACAGTGGTATAAATGAACGCTTTTATCTATATCTTATAAGCTATTGGGAATGAAAAAACAAAACAAACATGCCTAGCGAAGCGGGCAGGGAAGGCTAGTTTTCTTAAAAATGTGACTTATTTGAATATTCAGAGGAGATAGCACAGTGGCGCTCTTCAAAAAATTACAGTTTGGAGATAGAATTTTTCTTAATTCTCGAATATTTCGGTGTTTTAGTGGTATTTTGGCATCCCACAGATTTCCACTCGGTAAAGAAGCCCACAAAGATACCATATCTGCAAAAATCGCAAAAAGTGGAGATAGGACTATAGCGCTCTAAGGTATTGATACATAAAATATCATACATATTTAATTATATAAAATAGTGAGATCAAAGTTTTAGCAAGTGTTGGACTTGGAAGAATTAACTTTTGTTTTAATCAGTTTTATTATTTATTATTAAAATATGATTTTAGGAAAATTAAAGCATTTATTATTTTATCATCCAATTTAGATCTAAATTTATTACGTAAATAACCTGCACACGAAAAGCATCTTTCTGATTCAACACTTGTTGGTTGAATTGAAGAAAGATAATCGAATGTTTTCTGGAGGAAATAACCCCTATCACCACATTACAAAATAAATCAATTGCTTTCATTAAAACGTCGGATAAATTATAAGACTTTCTAGAAAATAAATTTTTTGAAGTGGTATTCAAAACTAGATTTAATTTTTCTTTCAAGTTTATTGATGAGTTTACTTTAACTCTATGGCTATTGTCCTCAATTTCGCAAGAAGTTTCAGTTTCAAATCTAGAGAGAATACGTTTTATCTCTACTTTAATGAGATTTAAAGATAGAGCTTTACAGAAGTCATTATTGGGACTTGTCAAAAATGAAAAAATGTCAGATAAAATTCTTTCCACGAGCTTAAAGCCGCTTGAGACTATCTGAGAAGTCATACAGAAACTCGTATGAGTTGTCAAATATGGCAACTCTGATAGTGGAAATGTAAATTTATAACACAAATGATTTATCAGAAGAAAACTCATATGAGTTATTTTGGCATTAGTGTTACGGTTGTACCGCGAAACTTATTTTTCGCCGCACCCTGTATGTACGTTTTTTCTCTCACGCAACAGTGCCCACACAAAATTCCAAAAACATTATATTATATGGTATGCTACAAAAATCATTGAATTTGACTTACAAAAAAACAAGACAAAAAAAAAAACAAAGTTCTTGTCTTGCTTGCGCGCGCAGCCTCAGGAACGACTGAGAGCGAGATACCAATGGTGATCAAATATGTGTGAAGATTTTTTTTGTGTGTGTATTGGTGCATGATATGAGGGAAAAAACATATACGCAATAATTAAGAAAGATTGCATCATCTTTTTTCGCTAACGAAAAACGGTTGCGATGAGCGTGGAGTCAGTCAGGTTTCAGCAGTAAAATTGAGCGGTCGGTCGAGCGCGCAGTCGAAAAGTTAGTTCGTGTTAAAAAAATTTGATTGCAACCGCGTGTAATATTTTTTTTTTTGAATAAAAATTCATAAAAAAATGGCTTAAAGTTTGTGGAAAATTTGTGATTTTCATTAGCAAAAAAAAAAAAAAGTTAAGTGTGAAAATTATGAGGATTAAAACAGTTTTTAACAAAGAAAACTTAACTTTTACCAGCTGCATGCTAAAGAATATATATCATGAATGTCAAAAAAAGTTAAGTGTGAAAATTATGATACTAATTAAAGCAGTTTTTAACAAAGTAAACTTTACTTTTTCCAAGCTGCATGCTAAAGAATATTTATCATAAATGTGTTGAGTAAACCTTGATAATTATGTTAACTTCGTTAAAAATATTTTTATTAGTATATAACCAAATAAAAAAAAAGGTTTTATACATGTAAAAAAAAAAGCATAAACTATATTTTATAAAAATTCAAAAATGGACAACAGAACGACACAAACTTCATACTGCAAAATTTCTGTTCTATCGCAAAAACATTTTGTGCAATAAAAACTAAATGCAAAAATAAACACCGGAATTACTTAATTGAACTAAATTTTTATTAAAATAATACGCACAACAAGGTAATATGCTGTGAATCTAAAGAACGTGGTAGAAAAGTAAATACAATCGAGTGAGAAAACGTCAAAAACTTAAGATCGAAGAAAAAGCAGCAAACGAATAAAAATGTCAAATGTGAAAACCTGCCTTAAGAAATTGTTAAGCACACAATTGCACAAAAACAACAAAATTCTATTGGATAATTAAAAGCGAATTGTTACAAAATAAAGTTAATTTGACGCATTTGTAGTGAACAAAAAAATAAAAAAAGGAGTTAGAAAATAAAAAAATAGAAATACCAAAAAGGACATTTAAAGTAAAACTGAAAAGAAAACTAAAAACTAAAACATACAAAAATACAAAGAAAAATTTATAAGAAAAGACCACGATAAAACCAACAAAGAAACAAAACAACACTAATTACAACAACAACCACGTCGGCAACAACAACAACGTCGTCAACAGCAGCTACATCGATCATCATTTTCATCAGCCTCTGCAGCATACATATCATAAGTATCGTATTTTTTTATACCTATATTTAATTTTTTCTTTATATATATATCTATATTTAACTTTTTTTCATATATAAACATATATTTCATTATATTACTACTCTTTTTTTTTATATTACCTTTTTGTCAATTACATTTAATAATTATGGTGCGCGTACCAATTAATGAATTAGATTTATGCAGTTTAAAGTTTGTAAAAATTTAAGAAAAGTTTTGAAAAGAAGAAAAATTAATTAAAAACAAAATGTTTATTTGGTGAAAACCTAAAACCAAAAATGAAGTGTTAAATTTTTCCCAAGGGAATGCTGAGGGGTTGAATATGGGTAAGTAGGTGGAGGTGAGAATACAGGGAGCAGCATAGGGGTAAATCGATAAAGGTCGCGCATAGATTTACATAGGATGGGAGGGATAAAGGCGCAAGGGTGGCCCAACATCTTGGCCCCAACAGTTTTTTTACTTTAAGGTTGTTTTCGCTGGAATTTTTATTTGTTGATCATTCGTTTTCTTTTGGCATGGTTTTTTTTTCTATGTCTACGCGTTTCCATTAAGGGAGAGCCGCGGCCACCGGTGGAGCTAGCCGAGCCTCGTTCTTTTTCCATGCCACTTAGTCATCAAAAAAATAAAAAAATTATCCTTAGGGAACCGCGCGTAATATTAGATTTGAGTCTATTTGAAAATAGAAGTCATAGGAGTTTCCAAATTTTTAAATGTTGTTTGAAAAATAAAAAATTAAAACAATTTCAACAATATAAATTAAAAACAATAAAAAATTGACAGAGAAAAAATCATACAGAAAAACATAAGAGAACTAGTCTGAAGTGCCTTTTAGCAAAAATGATATTACTCAAAGCAGATTTTTCTTTCTTTATATCAATAGTGATTTTGATTGATTGAAGGGTACGAGCTAATTGTTTAATAATTTTAAATTCGCTACAGTGGATCGAAGGAACCTTTAAGTCAATACAAGCTGTTTTTATGCTACTCTCAAGCATAATAAAGTGCTGCAGCATATCTAAAAGACTACTCCATCTCGTTTTGCAATCTAAGATTAACTTCAGCTCTTTATTATGTTCAATTTTAACATAATGTTGTAAGACTTCGTTTTTTGTTGGTGATTTTTGGAACATTCTAACAATTTTTCTAACCTAAAAAACTTACTAAAGAAATCCCGGGATTGGTAGCACTGATCCCGGGATTTTCGGGACTGCAAAAATGCTCGAATCCCGGGATCCCGGGACTGAAATCCCTAGTTTGTACCAATTATACTTGGTCGCGGTTTTTTAAAACTTTTTAACATACACTTAAAAAAATTTGAAGTGAATTACTGTAAACAAAAACTTTTGTTAATTAATAAAAAAATGAAATCTTGCAATCTCGTACCAGATGATTTTACAAATGTTGTAGTTAATGGGCTTAGCCTCCAAAAAACAAAAGATCTGCTTATTCTTGAAACTGAGAGTAAAGGAGAAATTCTACCGGCAATTCAGAGTTTTGGCGTAGAAGATAGTTTAACTAGCGTTGATGAGCTTGATGTTGTCAACATTGAAAATGAGAATTACACAGAAATTCTTCCGGAAATCGAGGATTTTGGGGCGGAAGAGCGTTCAGCTTTCATTGACGTGCCTGATGTTTTTAATATTGCTACAATATTTGACGACAAAGAAATATATATAAATCCTAGACTAGATTTTTCTAACTATTCAAAATTGAGTGAGTTGATTGTATCCTCTTATAATCATCCCAAAGATGTTACAGTAGAACCTTATGAATATAAAATGAAAATTCATTTGACTACGGACGTTTCATTTTATTATACACCTAGACGATTATCATTTTTAGAACAAAGCGCGGTCCAAAATATTTTAAAAGAATTAGAAGCGGAAGGGGTTATACGCCCTAGCAGTTCACCATATGCATCTGCAATTGTGTTAGTAAAAAAGAAAAATGGGCAGACACGTTTATGTGTAGACTATAGGGGGTTAAATAAAATAACTGTACGAGACAATTATCCAATTCCTCTCATTGAGGATTGTATTGAGTATTTAGCTGATAAACGGGTATTTTCGATTTTGGATTTAAAAAGTGGTTTTCACCAAGTCAATGTCTCTCCAGAATCAATTCCGCGTACTTCTTTTGTGACGCCCAATGGGCAATACGAATACTTAAAAATGCCGTTTGGGCTTAAAAATGCTCAAGCAGTTTTTCAACGATTTATAAATAATATTTTTAGAGACCTAATAGACGAAAAGAAAATTATAATATACATGGACAATATTTTAGTTCCTACAACTAGTTTTGCAGAGCACTTAGTATTATTACGCACTGTACTTGAATGTATTACGAAGAGAGGTTTGAAATTAAATTTACCTAAGTGTAAGTTCGGTTACGATAAGATTGAATATCTCGGGTATTCTGTATGTTCCAATGGAATTGCCCCAAGTGAGTCCCACACAAAGGCCATAAAAAGTTATCCAGTGCCGACGAATCATAAAGAGCTGCAATCATGCATAGGATTATTTTCCTATTTTAGACGTTTCGTTCCGTCCTTTTCTTGAATCGCAAAACCATTGTTGAATTTATCAAAGAGCAAAACTTATGACTTTGGTCCACAATGTATTGAAGCATTTGACGAGTTGAAAGACAGGTTGACTGAAGCTCCACTATTAGCTATTTATAATCCTGTAAGGGAAACCGAACTATATTGTGATGCTAGCTCTATTGCGTTTGGTGTTGTCTTATTACAGCGTCAAGACGATGGAAAACTGCATCCAATAGCCTATTTTTCTAAAACCACTTCTGCTGCTGAAGCTAGATATCATAGCTTCGAGTTAGAGACACTTGCAATAATTTCTGCCTTGAAACGATTCAGGATATATTTGGAAGGTATACCATTTAAAATAGTTACCGACTGTAATTCACTGACCTTGACTTTGGAAAAAAAAACAAGTAAACTCACGAATAGCAAGATTGGCTCTTGAATTACAAAATTATAACTACACTATTGTCCATCGTAAAGGTGTATCGATGGAACACGTAGACGCTTTGAGTCGCTGTGTTATTGGAGCAATTGGAGATGTCAATGATGTAGATATTCAAATTCAAACCACGCAAGAGCGGGATGAAGACATAAAAGCAATAAGTAAGCGCCTTGAAGAGGGGAAAGTTAATGGCTTCGATTTAGTTGACGGATTGGTCGTCAAAGTAAGAGAAAGTGGTCGTAGGTTATTGTATGTCCCAAAAAAAAATGGAAGATAACATAATTAGACTTATGCACGAAAAAATTTGTCATCAAGCTCTCGATAAAACTTATAATAAGATCAGTATGTATTATTGGTTTCCGAGCATGCGCCAGAAGATTGAGCAGTATGGCTGACTTCCTAAACTAAGGTTGCAATGCAACACTGCAATGCATTCGGTTCCTAAATAAAGTAGCAACATTTTTGACAATGTCATATGTTCCTTTTTGAACGGCAACTCTATTTACTACACAACAGCTGCGCAACTAGCGCATCAATTTTAATATTGTTGCTTAAAATTTGGCGCGAAGCAATATGGATGAAATAAAGTAAGTAGTGAATTTAATTAACAATTATGTTAGTTTTATAATATTTAAGCATGTTTTTAAATAATGTTTTAACATTTCATTTTAACAACACAACAACCACCTCGAGCAATTTTTGTGTTCCTTTATTACTGAAAAATGCAACGTCAAAGTTTGACAAAGCAACATTTGTAATAATGTTGCCGTGTAAATGTTGCGCATTTGAAAACATGGTTGCATTGCAACTTTAGTTTAGGAAGTCAGCCTATATCAGAAATTGTCTGAAGTGTATCATGTATGCCACGCCAATTCGTGCCAGTTGTAGACATTTATATAGTATTCCGAAAAATCCTGTTCCGTTTGGCACTCTTCACATCGACCATTTTGGTCCCTTGCCTTCTCTAAATTCGAAAAGAAAGCATAGGCTGACTTCCTAAACTAAGGTTGCAATGCAACACTGCAATGCATTCGGTTCCTAAATAAAGTAGCAACATTTTTGACAATGTCATATGTTCCTTTTTGAACGGCAACTCTTTATACTACACAACAGCTGCGCAACTAGCGCATCAATTTTAATATTGTTGCTTGAAATTTGGCGCGAAGCAATATGGACGAAATAAAGTAAGTAGTGAATTTAATTAACAGTTATGTTAGTTTTATAATATTTTAAGCATGTTTTTAAATAATGTTTTAACATTTCATTTTAACAACACAACAACCACCTCGAGCAATTTTTGTGTTTCTTTATTACTGAAAAATGCAACGTCAAAGTTTGACAAAGCAACATTTGTAACAATGTTGCCGTGTAAATGTTGCGCATGTGAAAACATGGTTTCATTGCAACTTTAATTTAGGAAGTCAGCCATATTTTGCTTGTAATAGATTCTTTCACCAAATTTGTGAAGTTATATCCAACAAACTCAACCAGTACGCGGGAGGTAAATTTTGCCCTACAGAAGTATTTCAACTACTACAGTAGACCCAGAAGAATAATTTCCGATCGGGGAACGTGTTTTAAGTCTTTGAGTTCGACGAATTTTTGCTTAAACGAAATATCATACATGTAAAGAATGCCGTGGCTTCTCCTCAAGCTAACGGACAAGTAGAAAGAGTTAATAGGGTCCTTAAAGCGATGCTTGGTAAAACGACCAATCCAATAGATCATTCTGACTGGTCACTCATGTTACTGCAAGTAGAATGTGCAATCAACAACTTCGTTCACAGTACTACCAAAAGTTCACCTAGCATGCTTCTATTCGGTGTAGAGCAGCGTGGAGAATTAGTTGATGAGTTTTCTGAATACGTGAAAGAGAAACTAAATGATGAATCAAAGCGAGATTTGAAACAAATTCGGTCAGAAGCCCTTGATGCCATTCAAAAATCCGAAGAATATAGTCAGAATTATTTCCTTAAAAACAGTAGAGGGACAGAAAAATACAACGTTGGTGACTTTGTAGTCATACGCAATGTTGATACCACAGCTGGAGTCAACAAAAAGTTTATATCTGTGTACAGAGGGCCTTATGTTGTCCATAAAGTAATTGGGAATGACCGGTATGTCATTCGTGATATAGACAATTGCCAATTGGCTCAACTGCCGTATGATAGTATAATAGAAGCTTTTCGAATGCGGAAATGGCTATCGCCAGTAAATAAGGCTAACCCCATTGACGATAAACGCAATGCTACTGATGAAATATAAATTATTAACAACATATTTACTAGCTAGATTTTAAGTTTTAAATATTTCGCTTTAAGTATTTGTGATGTCCTGTTTAAGAAGTTGATCGAGACGATCAAACGTCAGGTTGGCCGAGTTGTTAACCTCATTTTATAACAAACATCCCTGCCTATCATTCCCTCCTAAACAATGCGAAATGCAACCCTGCCTATAGTATACAACTCTGCCTTTTTTTGACATTTGTATCCTCCTTTTTGTTTCCTTTTTCGTTTTTCCTTCTTCTTCTTTGGACACTCAACGAACAAACATCGTGTTAATTAAAAATCTTTAATAAAATCATAAATCTTAAGTCTTTAATAAAAGGTTGTCTACACAGTGCCAGTGAAAGTAAATAAAGTGCTAATTGTAATATTAGAGTTTGAATGTAAATAAACAGTAAAATAAACAATTGTACCGTGTAAAAATAAACATCTGTAATTTAAATAAACCATTTTATAATTAACCCTTTCGATCGGCTTTCTAATAGCAATGTTAGAACTAAAATTTTTACTGGAATCTGTAATTTAGGTGTAATGAAAAGTACCAGTGAAAGAAAACCTAAGAAACAATAATGGGGTGGGTCAGGGGGTGGTGGTAAACCGTTGTACCAACCGGGATATTTGGTGGTACCTATGTGTACCACCCGTCCTCCAAAACAAACAACTCCAAATAGAAATAATAAGTACAAGGATATAAATTATAGATTATAGTTCATTATATTTTATTGATTTTGAATATTATTGAAAAGAAAGGAAAAGTTATGAAAAAAAATGTGTTTTTTACATCAAATTCACTTAGGCATGGTATAGTGCAAAGGACATATTGTCTTAGTGCGTGTCTGTTTGTTTTGAGCCCTGCAGTTGACACAACGACGTCAAGCAGCTATTTGAACAGAAAGATACATTTCTCCTCAATTGGCAGTTTGTGCTGCGCTACCTGGATTTATTGCCCGACGCACTATGGTTTTTTTTGGACCAAAAAGTGGACACAAAAATAATTCACTACAAGGACTCTTTTTTTTAAAAAAAGTCAAATGCAAAATTAAAGGTTAAACATTGAGCTATCTGAAAAGATGCCCGCTTTTTCTAGCATTTGATCCACAAATTAGGGACAGAGGTCGAAATCTCATAAATTTTGAAAAAAACGGTTTTTCTGTTTAAAAATGTTAGTCGCATTAAACGCAGGAGTGATATATGAATAAATTTATATGCATTCAATGAAATCAAGTAAGAAAAAATTAATTCATTATAAAAATGGGCGGTGCCACGCCCCAAAAACAAATTCCTGATATCTCCGAAACTATTAGACGCAGATAGAAAAGACTTGGTATGTTTGTAATAGGCATAGAGAGAAATAATATTTATTAGAAAAGTGGGCGGTGCCACGCCCCAAAAATATGAAACACACCATATCTTCGAAACTATTTGACCCATGTGGATGAAATTCGGTTTATATACAAAAGTCATCAAGACAAATAATGTCTGTTGAAAAATATGTGCAGCCGCGCCCACAGGCAGAGCTACATGAATTAACTTGTTTCCTGTAGAACAGAGTTTCAATTAATAAGGATATGTTCATTGTTGGGTGTGATACCGCCCTTTTTTTCAGCAAATGTTATTTGACTCACTACTCTTTATATATATACCGAAATTCATTGCTGTAGCTCAAATAGTTTCGGAGATATGATAAGTTTTATATTTGTAGGGCGTGGCACCGCCCACTTTTTTAGTGGAAATTATTTCTCTCTGTGCCTGTTAAATATACCGAATCTTATCTATCTGCGTCCAATAGTTTCGGAGATATGACGAATTTGTTTATGGGGCGTGGTACCGCCCATTTTCACTTTGGGTTGATTTCATATTAATTGATTTGATTGAATGCACATAAATTTATTCATATATCACTCCTGCGTTTAATGCGACTAACAATTTTAAACAGAAAACCCGTTTTTTTCAAAATTTATGAGATTTCGACGTCTGTCCCTAATTTGTGGATCAAATGCTAGAAAAAGCGGGCATCTTTTCAGATAGCTCAATGTATAACCGTTAATTTTGCATTTGATTTTTTTTTTTTAAAAAAAGGGTCCTTGTAGTGAATTATTTTTGTGTGCACTTTTTAGTTCAAAAAAGAACCATAGTGCGACGAACAGCAGTGGTTTTGAAGAATTCCTCAATCAATGAATCCGCTTAGATTACTAAAATTGATTTGAATGGCATCTTGTTTCGGTTGACCTCATTATAAATGACCCATTCGTTTACGGCTGTCATCATTTTCAAACGGTAAAAATCTTTCTTCAACCATTTATTCGATTTTAGATCGTAGTCGTAGAGGCAACTCATTTCATCTGCCAAGTCTACACCTCCCATGATCTTACGATAAAATTTAATTTGATTTGGACACGGGACTTGAATTTTTTCGCCTGTGTTGAATTTGTTTTTGTGACGTCGTAACTGTTGCTTCATGGCAATTTCTTATCACTAAGACTTCTTTGGTGTCTTGTTTTTTGCGCTAGAAGTCCAGACGATGTGTACTTGAACTCCATTTCACGTTTTTCCAGTGTTCTCCCCGAAAATTTTGGCAAACCTTTTGTTTGCTATTACAGTGCCAATAGCTGAGAAAAAAAATTTCATCCAATAAATGCATGGTGTGACTCGATTCAACAGGTTAGGATATGGAGCCAGTGCTAGCTGGTTCATTAGAGGCAAGTACTTCCTCGGAAACCTCATTCACTTCATCTACCATGTCGGCTGCTGAATCTTCCTTATCGCTAGAGCTAGAGACTGAATCTTCATTTTAGCTGGAGCTAGAGACACAACTTGCAACAAAATTGTCAGAACTTCCGCTAGAAAAGTCTTCTAAGTCGCTAGCACTATCAGCTTCATCCTCCAACAATTTACGAATATCTTCAGGATTCATTTTCAAGGAAGACACAAATTTCTTGCAAAAAAAAAGCCTTCACAGTATTTACTGTATAGCCGACTACTGGTACATATGTGTACCACCATACCGGACGAATGGTACATATAATTACCATACATCAAAATAAGCACAAAACTAATCTTTTTTATAAATTCTTACATTTCACAATTGTTAACATGCGTAAAAACTTCAATTTTGCTTTATTTTTATAATTTTGTGAACTTCACCACTCAATTTCATTCAAAAACTAAGCAAAAACTAACTACGCTCTTCACTTTGGCTCCGTTCCAACTCACAAATAAAGGTATTGTGCAAAGAAAAAACAGCAAAACGTTACAGAAACTATCAGAATACATTCAGGAATGCTAAAAGACGAAGTAATTCTTTCCGCGACCAAATAGGGATGTTTAAACTAAAGTGGTACATACATATATATGTACCTCTCGGGTCGAAAGGGTTAAATAAAGTGTGTGCATTTGATTGCCACAACTTGTCAAATTGTGCACAATAAGTGCAATATTGTGCAGAAATTGTTGCTACATTTTTTAACACAAATTTTCTTTTCTTTTTAATCATTGGAGCAAAAATTAAACCAAAAGAATTATAATTTTGTAGTTTTTCACTGCCAAACTGTAGTCAGCTTTTTTATGATAGAAATTTATAAGAAGCAATAAAATAAAATTTTTCTTAATTCTTCACTTTTTCACATAACAAAAACCTGACAGCAAGCAACTTAAAGCTCTAAGACAGCTTAAAGACTTCCTAGGTAGCAGGTCTTAAAGATCGCCTTTATAAAGACGGAAAAGAGCTTTCTAATAGCTTATTTTCAACGGAGATTAATTTTGGGACTTATTTTCAGATTTAGTTGACGTTTAAAACATGATGAATGAGGTGAGTTACGGCTTAATCACTTAATAAATTTTCGGTCGAAACAGGCTATAACTGCTGCCAGAACACCACAATATCTTAGTTACGACTTTTGTTTTATTTAAGACAGTGGTGAGCTTTTTGGCAGTTCTAAGTCTGTTGCCGGAATAGCCCTATTAAACTATTATATCTGAACTATTGTCTGGATTCATAATGTATGATGTCCGTATACGGTGTTTTGAGGTGTAATAGACAAATAAATTTCACAAGCTCTTTCAAATTTGTAAGTAACGATTTTCTAAATTTTTTTTTCTCGAACATACATTCTGAAGAAAGTTCTCAAACAAAATTTTGATCGCTTTGAAACATATTTAAAAAAGGCTTACTTTAAAACGAAAAAGAGCTTAAAAAAGATGAGAGTTTAAAGCTAATAGCCTGCTTCCACCGAAGATTAATGAAGTGATTAAGCAGAAACTCACCTTATTCAACATGTATTAAAAGTCAAATAAATCTGAAAATTGCCGTGATTCCCAAAATTAATCTCCGATGGAAAAAAAAAATCAACTGTCATTCTTTATTTGAACTCAACGTATTATAATTATTATAAGTTTTTAATAAAGTATTTAATTATTGTATTGAGCCATTTTGTGGTAGGACCTTTTTTTCAAATTTTCAAAAAATCATAACTTCTTAGTTATCGAGACACACCAATTTTTCCTCTTTTTCATATGAAATATTATTTGTTTTCTTTCCAAAAAATTTATTTTGGAAGGTAAAAAAGGTGTACCTGGCTACTTTTTTGTAGTTTAATACTAAAATAGTAAATTTAGTACTTTTTATCAAATACGAAAAATTTTAAGCTTATAGCCTAATTCAATAGCTTTCCAAAAGTAGTCTGAGCATAAAAATCGGTTAAAAAATGTCCAAGTTATTGACAAGCGTTTCATCTAACGCTGTGGCCATAGCACTCCTTCCTGCGCTTTCATCGTGATAGTGGTTGCAATGTATAGCGTCCTTCTAGCGCTAGGGTGGTTTGCGAGCACCATTCTCTGCCGTGCCAATAGCTCCCGCGCAAAGAGTTTAGAAAAGCAATTTAAGAAAACTCTTGCGAGTATTCCTTCAAATTGCATATTTCAATAATGCTTTTTTCCGGTAATATTTGAACCACCTTGTTTGTAACCCCTACTTTCGGATTCAGCCGGCTGTTACCTTGGTCTTATTTGTGAGCTGTTTTTATACGAAATTATAATTTTTAGTCTCGTTCATTTGTTTTAATGTTTATATTTTTGAATTGTATTATATAAAAAATCATTATTGTAATTTATAAGGGCATTACAGCTCAGTAAATGAAACTTAAATAAATAGATAAATAAATTTTTTAAGAAGAGTTTGTCACAGTTTACCGATTTTTCCACTCTTTGCACACCTTTACAAGCCACCAAAAAATCGCATAATTTTTGTTTTGTCATTTCTAAAACATTGGGCATGAAACGAAATCATGTTCCAAATCTCAGCAAAATCGGAAGGGGTGTGGCAGATCTTGTTACACTAGGCATGGAACGGCTGAATATGGAAAACGCAACTAAAGACGAAAATTCCACGAACAGCTTGCAGACGCCACCTGCTCAAAATGCTAATACGAAACAGCCATCTCATGCGCAAAATTTTAATACGCAGCATCCGTCTCCTGTTGGTCGAGAAATTTTCCGAGTATGTGTCAAGCCACCGGTATTTTGCAAAAAAACAGCCGGATTTACAACATCGATTACTGAGTATACGGATTCTGATCAACGAAAGCTGAGCAAGCTTATTCACGAAACACAATTGTGTGACCTCAAGCCGTCGCAATTATTAAAACGAATGAAGGAATTAGCAGGAAACAAAATCTCCGAAGAGACATTGAGATTGCTTTGGTTAGAGCGCCTACCAAAAAACGTTTACTCAATCGTCTCAATTGTTGATGGTGAAGCAAATAAAACGGCATTCTAGGCTGACAAAATTATAGAGGTACAGAGGTGTTCTACAGTTGCAACAGTGCAGAATAACTCTAATAACGACACTTCGCTCCAAGCAGAAATAGAAGAACTTCGCAAGAAAATCCATCACCTGAAATCAGGTGCACCATACAAAAATCGTTCACGCGGCAATTCAAAGCAAACTGCTCGTTTCCCATTCTACGTGGAACCCTGTGGTTTCAAAAAATTCGAAACGGAAAACTAAACGCTACTCTGTCGGTGACGACGTACTGAGTTGTGGCCACTAAAATTCGTCGATTATTTGTCACAGATCAAACAACGAAAATCAGGTACCTTATTGACATAGGGGCTGATTTTTTCTTTTACCTCCTGCAAATCGCAACGCAGAAGCTTCCCACAATTCGCACGCAGCAAACAGCACCCCAATTAAGACATACGGCACAAAATAGCAACAATAAACTTAGGCTTACCCAGAAAAATGGTCTGAAAATTTATTGGCGCCGACGTCATGAAACCTAGGAGCCTTTTTATACGAATATGGTTTCGTACAATTTTCAATATCAAAAAAAAAAAAAGGAAAATTTTTTTATTTTAATTTTCATAAACTAAAAATTAAAACACATCCTTTGAAAAATAATACACGCAACTAGCAAATAGCGTGCATAAACAAATGGTTTACAACGTACTTATTACTACATAAGGTCATTAGAAAAAATCCATAGAAAGCGCTGAACAAGGAAAATATCAAGGGCATAAGCCCAAAAATTATAACAATTTCTCGTCCGCCAGACTTAAGTAATTTATTAAGTCAATTCAATGCTCCCAAATATATAATTATAACACGTAAAAACAATGAAAGCTTTGAAAATATGTCTCCTTTCCTAATCAAAAAAGTTATTGATTATACATGCAGCGGTGAAGTCGATATATGCAAAAAAACAAAAGCCGGCACTTTACTTATTAAAACTATAAATGCAATACAAGCTCGCAAATTGCTTGAACTTACCTGCTTCAACGAATTTCCAATAGAAGTGCAAGAACTCAAATCACTTAACTGCACCAAAGATGTCATTTATTCTAATGAACTACGCAATATCAGTGAAGATGAAATATTAAAAGAACTTCAAACTCGAAATATCAAAGAAGTTCGCAAAATTTTAAAAAAAGAAGACAATATATTAAAAGAAACTGGCCTAATAATTGTTACATTTAACTCCATCACACTTCCTGAAAAAATAATGATTGGCTATGAGAGAGTGAATGTACGACCGTACATTCCCCTCTCACTAAGATGCCGCAACTGTCTACTATTTGGACATCCCACCAACATCTGTAAAAAATCTAAGGCCTGCATTAACTGCTCTGCTGACAATCACACAACTGAAGAAGAAACTTGTAACCTAGAAAAATTTTGTATTAACTGCAAGTATGATATATTGGTGTACAACTTAAAAACCGGAATTTGACGGTGGATGTCCGTACTAACAAATATCGTGAAAGCTCGAACTTTATATATATGTCATTTTGAAGGTACATTTGACAGCTGTCAAAATCAGTCAACAAAACAATTTTATCTTGTGTGCATCATTATTATTTTTCACGATGAATAACTTCGAAAATTGGAGAAAAAGACAGCATTTGCGGGGGGGTTCTAGTGATTTTTTTGCACAGAAAACAGCTGCCGAAAGTCATGGCATTCTTGTAGAAGTTTATGGGGACTATGCTCCAGCTGAATCAAGCTGTCGTGAGTGGTTTAAAAGTGGTTATTTTGATGTCGAAGACAAAGAACGTCCTGGTCAGGACCAGCTAGGTGTGATCCATTATGAGCTGTTGCCAGGTGGCCAAACCATTAATGCTCAATTCTATCGTCAACAATTGATCCAATTGAAGCAGAAAATCCAGGCAGAGCGGCCAACGTATGCGAAAAGACATGAGTCAATCATTTTCCACCACGATAACGCTCGGCCACATATTGCTGCCCCAGTCAAAAATTACCTGGAAAACAACGGAAAACAACGGATGGGAAATTTTGCCTCACCCGCTTTATAGCCCAGACGTTGCTCCGTCTGACTTTCATTTATTTCGCTAAATGCAAAACGCCCTCACCGGAATACGCTTCACGTCAGAGCAAGGCATCCGAAATTGGATAGATTAATTTTTGGCCGCCAAGCCGGCGAAATTTTTTTGGGATGGAGTTCATAAATTGCCTGAAAGATGGGGAAATGTTGTAGCTTCTAATGGACAATACTTTGAATAAAATATATTGTAACATTTTTCCACAATAAAGCATCAAATTTCGCTAAAAAATTCCGGTTTTTAAGTTGTACACCCAATAGATAACAATAAGAATCATAGTTCATTAGACAAAACTTGCCAAGCCTTTTTAAAACAAAAAGAGCTTACAGCAATCAAAACCTTACAAAAAGTTGACCACAAAACAGCATTAAACATTTATTGGTCACATCACACACATAAATCTACTCTGTATTCTAGAATTACATCTAACCAATCAAACCATGATACATCAACACTCACTCAAAACACACCTAACTCAACAAAAACACCTCAAAGTACTATCAATCTCTCCACGGTACCATTGAAAACAAAACAACAGACAAATCGAAGAACAATCACATCATATGATGACTTAACAATCTTAGACAACCCTCCTAACAATAATAATCTAAAACAACAGTCAAATAATATAACATTCTCTTCATTCGATGACATCACAACTTTGGACAACCCTCCTAAAACTAATACTCCTTCAGTATGTTCTCACTCTACCGAAGGTCTTAAACTCAAAATTTTCACTAACAAACAAAATACACTTGCAAAACCTTTAAAAGCTAAGGAAAAATTTGAACATAAAACAAAAAGCAAACGAAGTAAAACTGAATCTAACGAAAGCATAAACGATAGTTTCGCAACCGATAATTTAATTGCCTAATTATATAAACTAAATTATTTAAACCTCTTAAAAGCTGCATACTGTTATAAGCTTTAAAACAAAAATGTCACTAATAGCTCTGCAATGGAATATAAAAGGCTACGTGAATAATTATAGTGAACTCTTAATACTAATTAAAGAACAATCGCCAAACATAATTTCTCTTCAAGAAACCCACATTAACAACAAAAACAATATACCTGTACCCATTAATTATAATATAATTACTTACACTGCATCAAATAGATTTGGTGGAGTTGCACTCTTAGTGCACAAATCCATCCAATATACAGAAATAAACATCAAAAACGACTTTGAAGCAATCGCCATAGAAATTGATTCTCTAAAAAAAATTACCATTTTTTCGACATACATCTCACCCTCAAATACCTTTTCAATTAAAAATTTGCGAAATGTATTCAATACTTTAAATTCTGCAGTAATCATTACTGGAGACTTTAATAGCTGGCACCCTAGATGGGGCTCGCCAAACAGTAATTCAAAAGGTAAAATCATAGCAAAATTCTTAGATAACTCAAACCTCTCACTTTTAAATGACAAATCACCAACACATTTCAGCACACATAATACCTTTACACACATAGACCTGACGTTTTGTTCACCTGAACTTACTCCCCACATACACTGGAACACAATTAATGACCTAAGTGGAAGCGATCATTACACTATAGTCATATCAATCTTCACAAAGACCCTAACCCAAAACATAAGTAGACCACGTTTCAAAATTAAACTAGCCAACTGGACACAATTTGAAAAATTAACTGAAGAAATAAATAATAAGACCACAATCAGTGATAACATTAATAAAAAAAATGCCAATGTCACCAAAATAATTCTCCAAAGCGCTCACTACACCATCCCACAAACTTCTAACAAAAACATGAAATACAAAGTTCCCTGGTGGAGTAAAACTCTAACAACCCTTAGAGAAAACAAAAATAAAGCTTGGCGAACATTACAAAGAAATATCACTCAGGAAAATATACTATTTTATAAAAAATCAAATGCAATGTATAAAAGAGAACTTAAACAAAGCAAAAGAAAATGCACTTTCGAATTTACTTCCGAAACACAACCATCCACCCCCACTAACCGTATCTGGACAAATATAAGAAGCTTTTGTGGATTAAATCTATCCCAGCAAATACATTGTATATATAGTTCATTGAATAACCAAAAAACTACATCAAAAACAATAATAGCAAACAGTTTTGCACAATATTGGTCAAAAATTTCAGAAGATTACAATTTTAACTAGATTTTCATAAATAGTAAATATAAAAACTCTTCAATTAATATTATAGAATATCATACCCAATGATAAAAAATTCATCAACTACTTTTCAATACAGAATTATTAAGCTATACAATAAGATCTTTAACACTAACACTCCACAAACTTACAAAATAAATCTTACCATTCCTATTTTAAAACCTCAATCCGATTAACTTCAAATAACCTCATATAGACCAATATCTCTCAATTGCTGCCTAGCAAAAACTCTTGATAAAGGTTAACCATAACCATAGCCAAACGGCTATGGTGGTCAACCTCCAAAAGAAAACTATTACATGAAAATCAAATAGGTTTTAAGAAAGGGAAATCAGTTACTGACGCTCTAATTTATACCGACCATATAATTTCAAAAACAATAACCAAGAAAGGACATTTAACTATCATATCCCTAGACATCTCAAAAGCTTTCGACAGAATAGGCAAACATACTATTATTGATCAATTACATGAATGGAAGGTTGGTCCTAAAGTAATAAACTACATAAATAATTTCATGACTAACCGTAAAATAATAGTACGAGTAGGATCTTACACATCTTCTTCGTACCCCTTAGCAAACGGAATCCCTCAAGGATCTCCACTACCAGTGATACTATTTCTTATTGCATACAATAAATTGGCAAGAACGATTTCTATTCAAAAAGACATTAAATTCTGCGCTTACGCCGATGACTTTCAATTAATAGTTAACTTCAAAAGAAATCATAAAAACACTACTTACAAGTTAGACTCCCTATTCACTAACATGGAAACTTGGTGTACCTATTCAGGAGCATCATTATCTTTAAACAAATGCAAACAACTCCACATATGCAAAAAACAAAATTGCAGATCTACTACACCATGCAATGGAATGCAAATTCCAACAGTTCAATCTTTGAAAATACTGGGCGTAATAATAAATAACAAATATAATTGGAAAACACATATTGAATTTTTAAAACTCTCTCTCTCTAAAGGACTCGACATTGTAAAATGCTTAGCAAGCGCTAAATTCAATTGTAATACTTATGCACTAATTTCGATTACAAAAGCGATTATAGTCTCTAAACTAGATTATGCAATTTTTTTATATGGATACGCACCCCCTACAATTTTAAAAAAATTAAAAAGCCTATTTAATGCATCACTACGCACTGCTTTTGCAGCATACCGCACAACCCCCATAAAAAATATACTTTTTGAAGCAAATATACCTGACATAGAAACAAAAATAGATTACATCACAACAACTCTTTACAAAAATTTACTGAACTCACGAAATACACCCACATTCAAAATTCTTCATAATTATAAACATACAAAGCATACAAAGCATACAAAAATATCTTCCGCTCTAATCAAAACAATCGATTATTGCACTGCAAATGAATTCCTTTCACACCCCATAAACCATACAATACAGAACCACCTTGGCTCTTCCCAAAAAATCTTATCTTTACTGACCTACAAAAATATAACAAACAAAATACCTCTCCCGACATCTACAAACAACTTTTTGAAAATATTAAAGAACAATATAAAAATCATACAATCTTATACGCTGATGGTTCAAAAATAAACAATTCAACTAGCTATGCCATAACCACAGATAACAGTATTTTAAAAACCGGACTTCTCCCAATATATTCATCAGTAATGACCGCAAAAATAATAGCTATATTAAATGCAATTGAAAAAATAAAAAAGGCAACTTTGTTATCTGTTCTGACTCACTATCGTCAATTCATGCTATCGCAAATCTTAACAACAACAATTTTTATCCCTCAAAAATTAGATCTATTCTTACTCATTATTCTCCTAAAATCCGACTCATATGGGTACCTGGTCATTCTGACATTAAAGACAATGAATTTGCGGATCAAACTGCAAAATCTACTACAAAAATGCCTCTTATTTTTAAACCAAATATAAACTCAACAGATATACACAAATACATCAAAAAAATAAAAATGAATGAAAATCAACAACACTCTTTTCCAAATTGTAGTAAATGGTACCAAAGTATCAACAAAAACAAACTAAACATAAAAGACTATTTACGCTACATCTCACAAAATGAAATAACGAGACTTGACCAAATTAAAATTATTAGACTACGTTTAGGACACACAAAAATAACAAATCAACACTACATTGACAAGAACATTAGACCTAACTGCCCCCTTTGCAATTCTAACACAACTATAAAATTAAAACACATTTTAAACCATTGTCCAACACTTAATCAAATTAGAAGTAACATTTTTGCCAACACTAAACCCACTGTTTATCTATCTAATATTAACGAACACAACATTAAAAAAATCATACAATTTCTCAAAGAAGCCAAAATTTATCATGAAATATAAACTTAATTCCTAATTTATTACTCCAAATTTATAATATATTGTTATCTATATCACTAATAGGTATATTATTTATAATTCATATTGTTAAATTCATTTTCCTTTAATTGTTGATAAGCCGAAGACCTAAGAAGTCAGTGCTATAAATACTTCTTTTGTAAGTTTAAATTTTTATAATTTTAACTATCATTATAATAAATAAATAAAATACGAATATGGTTTACTAGCCGACGTACGTAAAAAACTTCTCATTGATAGTGCAACGAAATTATGTGCAAAAGGTACCGCTTTCTGCATACAACTGGAAAAAATAGACAGTTTCGCCGGTAAGCAACGATCGTTTTGAAAAGCTATTACATGAATACAACAACTTGACCAGGCCATTTAAATATTCATCGGCTAGTACCAAAACCACTGTACAGCATTACGTTCTTACGAAAGGTCTACCAGTGGTATCAAAATCACTACGACTAAATCCAGAAAAACTATAAATAGCTAAACAGGAGTTTGACTACATGTTAAAGCAAGGTATCTGCAGTCCGAGTAGAAGTCAATAGCCAAGTCCACTGCACATGGCAGAAAAAAAGGAAAACGAATGGCGACCATGTGTCAACCGCATGTAGATTTTCTTAGATATAGTGTTTCAAAAGATGGAATCAAACCGACAACACAGCGTGTACAATAGGCATGCGCTTATTTTACGATTTTCTGATTTTCGTTCATGCCGCCCCCTGAAATCCTTCTAATGGTCGTAAAAACAAATACTACGAAGTTTCACGGCGATCGGATAACGATAACCCGGCCCGCAAGAGAGGTCAAGGTCAAGTTGAGGTTTCAGGCAAAAAATAATGAAAATTTTTTTTAAACTTAATTAAATTAGTCAAAGCATAACTTTATCTTATAGCAAATTGAAATACCTTTCCAACAAGCTATAATTGTTTAAAATCGGGTAATAAATACGAATTCTATGAATTTTTCTTTTATCGATATTAGCAAAATTGCCGCAAAATGCTATTCTACTACATATGGTATTTTGCGGCAATTTTGCTAATGTCGATAAAAGAAAAATTCATAGAATTCGTATTTTTTACCCGATTTTAAACAATTATAGCTTGTTGGAAAGGTATTTCAATTTGCTATGAGATAAAGTTATGCTTTGACTAATTTAATTAAGTTTAAAAAAAAATTTAATTATTTTTTGCCTGAAACCTCAACTTGACCTTGACCTATCTTGCGGGCCGGGTTATCGTTATCCGATCGCCGTGAAACTTCATAGTATTTGTTTTTATGACCATTAAAAGGATTTCAGGGGGCGGCATGAACGAAAATCAGAAAATCGTAAAATAAGCGCATGCCTAGTGTACAAGCAATTATCGATTTAAAAAACCAACCCTGACGGTTCGTAAAGTTTTTTAGCGATGTTGTCTACCAAATGCCACTTATAAACAAGGTAAATTGCAAAAACTAATAACGGGCAATAAAAAAAAAGAAAAACGCCAATCATATGGGACGCCGAGGCAGATAAACTCTTTCATGAATGCAAAGCTGGCCTAGCACACGTTACAACCTTGGCCCACTCATCTGCAAATGGTAAATTTGTTCTATACGTTGATGCAAGTAGTTTTTGTGTGTGCGCTGCTCTGAATGAGAAGAGGGGACGCAGAATTACAGGACTTGAAGCAAAATTCATCCCTTCAGCTTAAAGAAATTCGACTGGATAACACAAATGCACTGTTGTATTGTGACATTTCGACAAAAGGAGTTCGTCCTTACTTCACATATAACTACTGGAAGAAAGTTCTGAATGCCATACACAGCTTGACATACCCAGGGGCACGAGCAACACTAAAACTCATAACTGAACGCTCCGTATGGAAAGACCTGAAAAGAGATATAACTTCGAATGGTAAAAAATTTTATCAACTGTCAAAAATCCAAAGTCAATCAAAAATCTAAAGTCAACAGGCAAAATAATACTATGTTTACACCAAAGATTTAGCTGTGAAGATATAAATAAATCTCTTTGCTAAATCCTACCCGTTTACATCGGCCGAAAGAGATTTATTTTTGACATTAAACGTCAATTGGCGAATGACATTTGTTTTTATGTATATTTTGTTTATAAAAAAAAAAAAATAGTTTAAAGTAATCCAAATTAGCAACTTCTTTGAATCTCGATGTATTGGAATGGTTAGCTTACTCACATTCCGACCAGCCAGAAGCCGCGTACCATAATTTCTGCATTTCGTGACAAAGCATTGGTTGCAAGTTGGAACGCGATGAAAATACAAACTACGATTTTCCACAGAAACGAGTGTATGGACTTTTCCTCTTCATCTGCGATGCTGCTCTAAACACTCAGATATGCAAAGAAAGATTGAAGACCTTGTCTTGGAATCATAAAAGGCCGGCCTTAAAATCAACGCATCCAAGAATAAAAGCGTGAAGCTGAGCGCATCAGTATATAATAGAAGTAGAAAACAATTTGATAATTGATTGTTATTGAATTTGAAACTTGCACTCTTTTTTGCTTTTCTGACGAATGTAAACAAATAAATGACATAAATGTTAACAAAACTTCAAATTATCAAAGTTTAGAGGTGCCACATGTTTGAAAATAGCCAAAATCGGTAGCCATGCTCAGATTTATTCGAAGATATAAATTAAATCACGTTGGAAGAAGATATATCTTTGTATGGTAAATCACGCGATATACAGCTAAGATATACAGCTAAATCTCGAAACAGCCGTAAATCGCCTCGTTAATCTCCGGTGTATACGGGGTATAAAGCCGCACTGCAAAAGTTTAACGTCCCAGAAAAACGCTCTTTCAGCATACAGATCTGATTGGCCCGTTGCCTACATCTAATGGCTACAGGTACTATCTAACATGCATTGACCGGTATTCACGATGGCCAGTAGCTATTCCAATAGCCAATATTACAGCGGAAACAGTGGCCAGAGCACAACTGAATGGTTGGACAGCACACTACAGCATGCCTCACTTCATAACCACTGACCAAGGGAGACAATTTGAATCCAAATTATTCAAAGAGCTTACACATTTGACGGGATCTAAGCATTTACGTACGACTACATATTATCCTCAGGCCAACGGCATAGTGGAAAGAATGCACAGAACACTTAAGAGCGCAATCAAGTGTCATACAAACAGGACCTGTGTCGACAGTCTGTCAATTGTATTACTTGGTTATCGCGCAACAATGAAGGAGGATCGCAATGCATCGCCAGCTTGAATGGTGAATGTCACAACACTCAGACTTCCAGGAGAATTCTTCGAAAAACTTTCCGACGAATACTTTGAAAGTGATTTCATCAAATGTTTGCGTACAACGATGCAAAAACTGAAACCAGTGGAAACGTCATACCACGCAGTTTCTAAAGTTTTCATACAAAAAGATCTCAAAACGTCTCTGCGTGACCCCTTTCCAGTTGTTAGCCGCAATGATGAAAACTTCGTAATCAACAGTAATGGTAACTTCAACACGCTTAAATTGAAGCACAAACAAGAAACCAAAACGTTCTAATCGGAGAATCACAAAGGAAACTTGAAGATCCACCCATCGTGAAGCAAGCGACAGCTGCACCTAGTTCCAAAATTGTACAAAACAAAGTCGCGCGAAAACACGCAACGGACGCAATGTTCAGCTTCCCAGGAAATACGTACATTTCGAAACTTAGGTTCAGGAAGGGGAGTGATGTGGCAACCCTCTGCAAAAGGGTTTCATTCTTTATTTAAATTCAACGTATTATAATTATTAAAGTATTTAATTTTGTATTGGATTAGTTTTGGATTGAATTGGACATCCCATATTCAAAACATCCAAATACTTTGTCAAAACTGGTTGCTCAGATTTATTTTTGGAGATATGGGCATCAGAGGTTGCTGATATATCTTTAATGGAGACCAGTATAAGTTGGGAACCCCTGAAATGATTTTGAAAATGTTGAAGTTGTCTGAATAATATTTCATCAAGCTACAATATTGGAATGGAAAGCTTCTAAATTAAGTTCACTATTTTCAAGATATGGAATTTTTTCTAAAATTTTGACAAAGGGTTTTTTCTTGATATTCATAAAGTCAATGAATAAGACAATTGATTTTTTAATTGAACTTTTAGTCACATATTTGCAAAGATCGACTTACATATAAATCTATCAATGCATTTTTCTAACACATAATTATGACAAATCAAGGAACGGATTAAAAACTCGGCTATAGTGACATATGTTTCGTCTTTCGCCACAAAGACTCATCAGACTATTTTTGTTGTAATTATAATTATATTTATTTTACTAAATTAATTATAATTGAAAAATTGTAAGTTTGAAAACTTTTTGTGTTTTTTTGGCCTGGGCGTGAGTTGAACCATGGAACTCGCGGTTGGTAGCAGAAGTCATTACCACTGTACCAGCCTTGCCCGGCTGCGAAGCCGACTTTTGCCAGTTTTGTTTGTGTGTTAATACGTATTGATATATCATAATGAATAAGGTAATAAGCTAAGGGCTTAGCTCATTTTTTCTCCCTTTCATTTGGTATTAACGACTTAAGTCTAACACAACTGCTTGTTGTGAATTTTCTTTTCGTGTTAATTTTTTTTTCAAATGATTAAGTTTTGAAAATAAACTGTCAACTATCTGGCGGTTAATAGATGAACGTTGAGGAAAAATAGGAAGAGAGCTTTAAATACCACTAAATCATCCGATAAGAAAAGCCAATTAGAAACGCGCAGCCATTCTACAATATTGTCCAATAAGGAACCGAATTCAGGCATCACTTTGTCCCTGGCATACCTAACGTGAATGTTTTGTCTATGTTTAAAATGCCTCTTGTTCATTAAAATATTCCTAACATCAAAATAAATACTATTTATATAACAGTTTACTTGCTATTTATTTTAAACAAAGATGAAATTGTACTTTGTTATCGAAAAATTAAAGTAAACACTAAAATTGTAAAACTTGGAAAGTTACTTACGTGATTTTACGAAACATGAAACACCGTACGATGACAGCTAGACAGACAGTTGGTTTTTAATCTTCAGCGCGACGAGTTCGGTTTTTGGCGACGGCGGCAGTTAACAACTTGTGGAGTTTTTTTCCTAACGATGATGGCAAGAGGGCCAAATATTGCGGCTGCCGTAAATTTAAAATAAAGTTAAAAATCAGTTAACTGACTTTAAAATATTAAAAAAAAAAAAATGATGAAAAGGCCTGCCTTAAAACATTTGTGAAATTCGCTTGTTTTGTTGAATTTGTGTATGCTAGTGGAAATTTTTGCTGCATTTCCTGCGTTCGATTTACTAATTAAATATTGGAAAAGCACACAAAAATAGTGAAAAAAAAACAATTAACGAATAGTGCGCTAAAAGTTAAGGGGACATTCGCTTTTGTAATTGAAACAAAAAACACTTTTTAAAAATTTTATAATGAAAAAACTAATATATTTATTGACAACATTTCTTTTGGACATTGTTAAATATTGTCTAAGAAATATGAAAAAAATTTTTTTTTTTATTTTTAGTTTCCCTCGGCTGCTGTAGAGGGCGTCATCCAAAAGTTACTTTTTAAACGGTAGGACATGTTGTAGACCCCCTGTAACAGATTTTTGAAAAATTCAAAATGGATTTTATTCTTGAGACTCAAAACTATACAATAAGCCTCTAAAATTCATACTTTTTTATATTGAAGTTTTTGTATGAATATTTATGAAAAATGCGAAAAAATTGAGGGACTTACCCTCAAAAAATGCCCTATTGAAAAAAGGGGGGGCTATTTTTTAAAATTTTTAGAGGCTTATTGTTTAATATTTTTTATGAGTAATCGAATGCTCTTTGGTTTTGTAAAATCGGTTGAGTTTGAAAAGTAACTTTTAAATGACGCCCTCTACAGCAGCCAAGGGAAACTAAAAATAAAAAAAATAAAAATTTTTTCATATTTTTTAGACAATATTTAACAATGTTCAAAAGAGATTTTGTCAATAAATATAATACTTTTTTCATAATAAAATTTTTAAAAAGTGTTTTTTTGTTTTCAATTACAAAAGCGAATGTCCCCTTAAGACATAAATTTTGTCAAAATATTTTCTTTATAGTCGCTTGAAAACAAAAAATTCGTTAAAACGCAGTCGACGCCGTACAAGGAAAAAAATAGCCTTCGTTCGCAAAATGATAAGTAAAATTTAAAAGAAAAATTGCGCATGGAAAAAAAAATATAAGAACCCATATCAAATATCCGATAACGGAGTGCCTACATGAAGAAAAACGTGATCGCATGTACCTTACCTTAAGGAAGTAATGTACTTGAAGAGTGCTAGCGCTCCTGCGAGATAAATTTTAATTTTACGACGCACTTAATAGACAAAACCTGATGTGCATGCCAAAAAGAGAAGTTAATGGTGCTGCGAAAAAAATAAAAATAAAAATCGCGTTAATATGCCAAAGTGAGCGAGACAACATGCTAACACGCGAATTAGCAAAACGAAAGAGAATCAAAAACAAAAATCGAAAAATGTCAAAGTGGCATTCAATAATAATAAAAAAAATAATAATAAACCGCTGTAAACAACAAAAAGAGACGTGCGCATAAAAAACAAGAAAACAAAAGACAATTTCACCTCACTCATGTCATTAGTTATGACAAAAAGTAAAAATAAAAGAAAAATGATAAAGTTTTTATAGAATTATAAAATACTACGTTTATTAAAAATAAAAAGGAAAAAAAAAACTAAGAAGCGGCGAATAACGAAAAATACAGAACATCACATTATTTTCGACATCTACCCAGCAATACAACTATAGCAACTGTCTAGCGGCGGCAGCAGCTTTAACCATAACCAGCAATATGCTTTAAGAGGAGTAAGATAACATACCGCATATATTAGGACCTTATATACGTATGAGAAGGTTTGCAATCGAAAACACAAGTTAAAAATTAGTTCTTAGGTTCATTTCCTTACAAAAAAAAAATTACATGACTAAAAATTTTTCTTTTTGATTAAAATTAAATATAAGTCAAAAATTAAAATGGTTTATGTTGACTATATGAAAATTATACTAATTTTACGAACTTTGGCTACCATAGCAAATTGTCATGATTTTTTAAATTGCAAAATGCATAGAATTTTAGATTCTTGCAAATAATGACTAAAAGTTCGTAAAATTAGTATAATTTTCATATAGTCAACATAAACCATTTTAATTAATTATGGAGAACACGCCAATACATGTGCAACTGGCAACCCTAGTAGCTATATGACAAACCGGTATTGATTTCACAGCCAATGGCTGGACCTTACCAAACAACCAGAACAACAGGAGTCATGACGAAGTGGAAAGAGTACAAAAATCTCACTACACGAATATAGGCACTTAAGCTACCAATTTTTCTGAGGGTACAAAGCGCGGTCCATGGATAAATGCGCTATGTAGAGGGATTGACTCCGAGGTTCATAGTTCAATCCCGGCCTCAGACAAAAAGTTCAAAAATTTTTCAATTGTTATTTCATTTAATTTAAAATAAATTAAATAAAACATAAATTGGTCTGATGATGGTTACGTGGCGGTAACCGAAACATATGTCATAGCCATGGTTAATATTGTAGTTTTTTCTCTAATCCTAATTGTCATGATTTTCTAAGTTGAAAAATGCATAGAATTTTAGATTCTTGCAAATAATGACTAAAAGTTTCGTAAAATTAGTATAATAAGTCAAAAATGTTTAAAATTAATCTTAAGTTAGAAATTTAAGCAAACAAGAAAAAAAAAATTAGACAACAAAAAAAAGCAAAAAAAAAATTGAAATGAATTTAATAAATTTAATTTAACGTGCAAATTTTAAATGAAATTGAGGCGTTGAATTTTATTTAAAGGGATGAGAGCCCGGAGCAGTTTGCAGCATTATAAGTACGTGGTTCTAAAGTACATCAGGGCAAATGCATAATTTAGTGCCGGAATTGCCATAGGTGGGGCGGGACAATGGCACTCCAAGTGACAGAATATCGAATCACTTGATTGCTTTTTATCGATTTTTCTTTGGGTCTACTGAAGAATGTTAAACCTCAACATTTTTCTATGTTTACGCGTTAGGACAAAAAGGGAGAAGCACGACCATCAGATAGTCTAGCTGGAGCTTTACCATTTTTATCACGCCGCTTTGTACCTAATTGACTCATTCAAAAATATTTCTGTTTTTACGACTGTTTTGATTTTATCGTCATATAACCCGCGCGTAATATGCTTCCTATCGTAATAATTTAGTCTTTAGGCAATAAATCAGAAAGACTAGAAAAACTATTATTGAACTTTTTTCAATATTGCCTAACGCCAAAAATTTGTTTTATTGTTAAAAAATAATAGCAAAGAAAAATCAGGTGCAAATAAAAGTAAAAAATATAGATTTCTACATTTTGGTCACTAATTTCAGGCTTACTGCATATTTTTGGTTAAAATAGTTGTTTTAGAAAACAATAGGTCTCAATTTCAGAAAAATATTAATATATTGGGAACTCTACCTGAGGTTTAAATTTATAATCAAGTTTTTTAGTCTGTTAAAATAGCGTTTGAATGACACTTACAGTGGCGACAACGAATAATCGGACAGGCATTTTTTTTCTTTTTTTTTGAAGTTTAAAGTTTTATAAATCAACCAAAACACATTGCATTAAAAATTCAAGTATGCAGTTTTCTTGTAAATTTTATTTTAAGTAATATGAAAAAAAAAAAATAACAAAAAGATTTATTTTCAAAAGAAATATAACAAAACAACCAAAACAATTCAAATTTTAAGGCGTCAACGAATAATCGGACAGCACTATAAATTAGCAAAAAAGTCCCGTTATTTTTGAATTTGTTTTGTTAAGTACCGTTTTTGTTACATTGCTTTGGTTATTAGTTGAAATTGATATAATTTGTGCAAAAATTTCAAAATGAGTGCACGCAAAAAGCAAGCTTCCTTGGATAAAAGGCAATTAATTATTAATTGGAGTGGAGAAGGCAAATCTGTCCGAGAAATTGCTGCTATGGCTTGTATGAGCAAATCCACAGTACATGATATTATCACCAGATATCGTACAGAATTTAGAATGACATACAAAAGTCGTAAAGGTCAAGGAAAGCTACTCACGACCAGAGAAGAAAGGGGGATTTTACACGAAATTAAAGAAAATCCCTTCAAATCTGCACGCGAGTAAAAAAATACGCTGGAGCACAACGATTTGGGTGGCAGGAAAGCCAGAAAAAAGCCATTTATAAGCCTGTCCGATTATTCGTTGTCGCCACTGTATCTTATTAAAATCCATCAAGCATGTCGCTTCCTATAACACAAAAAATAAACAATGCGGAGGCTTGCGCGCCCTAACGTTTGTAGAATTATGAAGGAGTTAGTTAGTTTAGTCTGCCGTGTGTACGCTCGCATATGCAGCAATTGATAACTTATTTCCACCGAAGATTAGAATTAAGATTTACAGCTATTTTCAGATTTAGTTGACGTTTAATGCATGATGAATGAGGAGAGTTGCGGCTTAATCTCATTCTTAATCTTCGGTGGAAACGGGCTATAATGGAGAATCGACCGTTAGACGATTTTTTAGTTGGGTTGCGATCGTTTCTCAGTCTTTTATGAGAATGAGTAAATCAGAAGATGGCAAATCGCTCGTGTATCCGCTCTCATATGCCCTAATGGAGAATAGAAGTATCAGAAGACTATTTAGTCTGACAACACACGCAAGTAAATGCGCTCTCAAATACACTCAGAATGGCCTTTATTATATGGGCAGACTTGCTCCTGCACTTCGCTCATACGTTTTTCGTTAATTTTTAACTTAATTCTTTTTTAATTTATTTTTATCAACTGCGAAAATTTCCTATAAATAAATAAACAAAAGAAACGAAATGTCAAACGCAAATGATGCGTTCAAAAAGTTGAAAGTTGGTAAACTCTACGCATTGAGCACAGCTCGTGCGTTATTCGTATTGTTACGAAATTTCCTGTCTCTATGACGATGATTTCAATCTCTTACTGTTTTCTGAGTTCGATCACTGGATTGTGTAGCAATCAAAAATACACACTTTATTTAGTTATAAAATGGTTTATTTAAATCACAAATGTTTATTTTCACACGGTACAATTGTTTATTTCACTATTTATTACATTCAAAATCTAATATCACAATTAGCACTTTATTTACTTTCACTGGCACTGTATGTACAACTTTTTAGCTTTATTGCTTAAAATCAACTGTGTCGCAACTCTCATGAACAGCTCCTTTTATACCCGGATGAACGTTCTAGAATTGCATTAGCGAAACATCTGGCAACATCTCGTTGATTCTTTCGGCTAATAGTTTCCTGACAAAATTTGGCATCACTGTCAAGTACTCTTGTGACGTCACTGGTTCTATTCTTGAAATGTCGCGAAGTTTCTTTTCATGTGCTGTTATTTTTCGTCACAGTATAAAGGCCCCTGGAGGAGTCTGTAAATCGTATGTGTAAACCATCTCTTTTGGGGTGTACACACTATCATATTACATAAATTTATTCGATGAGCTCTAATTTGTTTGGCACCACTAATTTTGCCGTAAAAAAAAAATGGATTTGATGAGTTTTTGATAGTGAGAACACTTTTTCAAATAATTTTTCAAAAATTTTGAAGAAAATCAATCTATTTCGTATCAATATTTCAACGAGTGCACATCGTTTGGATGATGAAATTAAAGAGGAAGATTGTTTTTTCTTTATACTGTTAGGGTTGTTTTCATTATTTTAAGTAATGTTGTGGTTTAAAGAAAGCATAAATAATTTAATTCAATTACTAAATATTATCTTAGCCAATTTGCATGCATATTTGTAATTTAAGATGCAGCTACTGAAGAATTTTTTGTATAAAAGTAAATTTTTTTGTAAAGTAGTAAAAAAATAACTTAGTTGTTTTTTCAATGGATGGAATAATTTATTTCTGTATATAAAATTTAATTTATGGTATTTCCACTACATTTTAATAATTAGTTTCCTTGTTGCTCATCGACAGTTCAATTTTCATAGTCAGAGTTCATCCGCTATTGCGATGTTACCTCATCGGCGTACAAAGCAAAACTGAATTTTGAAGAGTGATGTGATGGTGTGTACACTCAAAACTCAAAATTAGTGATGCCGAACAAAATCGAATTCATCACATTAAAATCGACAAAATTTGATAGGGTGTACACCGCTTTTCAGAGGCCATGAAAAATGACATAGTAATCTTCTTAGTCTGGCAACAGTGTCAACCATAAAACTAGATTTTAATTTGATGTATCCGAGAGTGTTGGTATTTTCCGAAGGGAGTGAGGATGTTAAGGAAATATTGAAAAGTAACTATTTTATATTTCAACAAATAAATTTTTATAAAAAAAAATCTTTCCATAGTTCTGGTCTATAAATGCATCTTTTGATTACCAGCATTCACATGAAACATAATGAACTGGTTAACCCTCATGCGCCAATTGTGTGTAGAGCAGCTACATTTTTTTCTTAAGTTGGCACTGACTCAAACAAAAAACAACATTTTTAAGTTAAGTCTATATTTGAGTTTTTAAAAAATGTACACATACAACATGGTGCATTAAAGGAATAAAATTTATTTTTTTTTAACTAAAAATCCATCAAACTAAAGTATTTGGCAAATTTCATATACAGTTAATCCTTTTTGAGGGTTCATAGTATATTAAAAGTACGAAAACAAGGAATAACGCAACGCTGGAAAAATAATGGCTAAAATAACCCAAAACTCTAGAAATAGTCATTAACGGTGTAAAAAAATCAATTTTTTTGAGATAAGAAATCAATCAAACTGATAGATTAAGTTGATTTCATCTACATTTAATCCCGTCTGTGGGTCCTCAAAAAATAAGATGTACAAGCCATAACTATGAAAAAGTAACTAAAAGAGCCCAAAATCAGAAAAAGTTACTAACGACAACACAGTTCACAAAACACACCCTTTAATGCACCATGTTGTACACCAGGCATGTCAAACTCAATTTCCAACTGGTCCAAATGAAAAAAAATTTTTTCGTGTTTTTCGCGTTTCATGACTGCGACATTAAGTGGAAAAAATTCAAAAAATTTACTAAATGTGCCGTTTATTTTAAGATAACTGCAATTTTTTATAAGGGCAAAAGTAATGGCATACTATAAATTGACTGGGATTTCGTTAGAAATTAATAAAAGAGTCGGTCTATACGGGGCGGCCCGCGTACGCGAAAACTCCTCTCTCTCAATTTACTCAATTAGCGTACGCGAAATCCAGTGAAGTTTTTTCCCCCAAGACGCATCTTCGTTACAACAGTAATTTTACATAAAAGTAGGGGTAAGTGGGCGGCCTGCGGCCGCAGCTCAGGACTTAAACCCGTCAGACATCCAACACCGGCTTCGCGGCGGCCTTCGGCCGCGGATCAGTACATAAATTAATCAAGTTCCCCGGGGGAAAAAACTTCACCGGATTTCGCGTACGCTAATTGAGTTTCGCGTACGCTAATTGAGTTTCGCGTACGCTAATTGAGTTTCGCGTACGCTAATTGAGTTTCGCGTACGCTAATTGAGTTTCGCGTACGCTAATTGAGTTTCGCGTACGCTAATTGAGTTTCGCGTACGCTAATTGAGTTTCGCGTACGCTAATTGAGTAAATTGAGAGAGAGAGAGGAGTTTTCGCGTACGCGAAACGCCCCGTATAGACATTTCCTTAATAAAATTGGTTAAAAACATTAAATTATTAAAAGCCTGATTTTGTTTAATGAGCTGAAAAAAATTTATAATATAGAACTTGCGATTCTGGACAACTTTTGTTCTAAGACTTTGAGCATAGGTGACATTTACCAGAACTAGGTAAAAAAATACCTGGTTGGTTCCTAGCGGCACCACTAGGCACCCGGACATCAAAATTAAAAAATATGAATTTTGTAACAAAGAAATTTTCCAGAGAAATATTAAATAAAACTACATGAAAATGAAGAGAAATGAGAATAAATCTGTCAGCAACCGTATTTAGTTTTGCTAAATCTTACTGAAACATCGTTTTTCAGGCAAAATCAATTCAATTCGGATTGTTGCATCGCGGATTTCCTTCCTTGATATATTCTGGTTAATATCCAACGTTGAATTCATACCAGTACAACAAAGTCATTTCAAAAACATGCTACAATATAAGACAAAACGTCTGCCTGTCTATGCCTCCATAGCTCAAGAACCATTCGTCCGATTTGCATGATTTTTTCTCTTCTTTATAGATATTTTGCATGACAAGGTTTTAGGATATAATTTATTTCGAAATACCTTTTTCTCCGTCCAGGTTCTTGGAAAATCTCATAATCCCATATCAGTTATCCGATTCGCATAATTTTTTTTTGAAGGCATGCTATCAGGGAGATTCCAGGGCAAACTATAATTTGATATAACCTTGGCATCTCCCGGAATATTTAAAAATCCTGCCACCGGGACGAATAACATCCGCTGCAAAAATGCGATCTAAAAAAAGACCTGAACTGTGTGACAGATATGGATGAGATTAAGTACATACATTTTTAAAGGGTGTCGGGAACGGGCGAACGAATACGCTCACGGGCAACTAGTATAATATAAATATTTTCTTCATATTAAGCATTGCACCACAAGACGTATGAGTGATATTTGCAGTATATTTCAAACTCCGGGTACCTGACGTCTCCGCAAGGAACCAACCATAAATTAACAAAAAATCCACTAAAGTAAAATCCAAATTTTTATTCTAAAACTTACAACAGCTTTTAGACCATTTGACAGTCAAGAAAATATTTTTTCCATCTTTGATAATATTGAATTTACCACAAAAATAATTTTTTTAAAGTACGGAACCTTACAAATGTGTTTTTTCTCGATATTGTATCTCTCTACTGAATATACAGCTGTCAAATGAAGTTAGTTTCAAGCGGCTATCGACGAAAACGGTGGCTCTTGGATCAACATACATTTTTGAAGTTACAATGGGAAGTTTAAAAGAAATTTGTTTAATGAAATTATGATTTTAGTTGGTTGGTTCCTGGCGGAACCAGCGGGTTATTAAGGGTTAAAATATACTATAGGTAAAATTATTGCATGCATTGTTATATCAAAATAGCGGCCAATTTTAAATAACCACTGTTTGAAATCTTTTTGTATTTCGCAACAATTGAAAAAATGGAGATAGGACTATAGCGCTCTAAGGTATTGATTATATAATTAATGAATAAATGACTAGTTCAACCAAAAGGCCTTAAGAAAATTTCGTTATTTGTTTTTAATGTTTTCTTCCAGACAACTGAGGCCTCTTATTTTTAGTTAAAACTTCAATATCGGGATCGCTTTCTAAACTTTGTAAAAACGCAGTAAACTGACGCTGGTTTACGCCATGGGATCATATAAAATTAATAATTTTTTTTATCGGTTTGATAATTTCATTTCATTTCATTTTCATTGCCGCATACCTCGCAATGAAACCAACATGTACACCCGTCATAGAAAGTGCTCCATCTGTAGCTACTGAAAACAATTTTTGTAAAGGTAAATTATACTTTTGTAGCAGATCACACACCACTTCAAAAACATCCTCTCCTGTAGACCTGTCAGACATTGCCAATAGTTTTAAAAGTTCCTCATGAATATTGTATTCCGCATCAACGGCCCGAATAAAAACAGCTAACTGGGCCACTCCACAAATACCTGTACTTTTGTTACACGCCAACAAAAATGCTTCGAAAGATTTTACTTTAATTTGGTCCCTCAAATTTTCAGTTAAATCAGTCACTATTTCGGCAACAGTGTTCCGAGAAAGCGAAATTTCTTGAAAAGCTTTGATGGACAAACAATTTCAGCAGCTTTTAAAAGGCATTGCTTAACTGAATCTCCTTCAGGTTTCGTTCTAAATTGGTTTCTATCATAAAATTCGCATTGCAGACAGGAACCAAAGCTGTCAGTTTCGTTATCAATTTCTATTTTGGTCGCCAGATTACGAAACTCCTCACACTGTCACATTTTTATAGACCGCCCCCCTATTTGTGACATCACACTCTGACCTTTAATACCTTGAAATTAATTGAACGATTTTTATTTTTGTACCTTACACCCAGGGTATATTCACTTTGTCCTTCCGTTTGTAACGCAGAGAAGGAGGCGTGGCAGATACAGAAAAGTAAATATTCTTGATCAGCGTCATACAATTTTTTTTTTATAAATTTTCCTATGAAATCGGAGAAGTTAAACTCATGAATTTGTAATGCAACTCTAGTTTGTAATTTTAATCGAGCGTCAAGAAGAAATGTTTTCATAATTGAGTGGTATAGAAGCAAAGGCAGCAATCTCATTTTTTTCTGAGTGTGTCTGTTAGTGTTTGACTTCAAGGTATCGTCAAATGCAAGAATATGGCACGATCAAAGAGGTACAGAATCAAAGACGACAGTCTCTCCTTTAATCATGGACATGTTTGATAGTGACATCTAGTTGCATTTGATGGTGACTTATGATCAAACACGTTCATGAACAAAATGGAGATTGCTGCCTTTGCTTCTATGCCCCTCAATTGTTCGAAAATGTGAATCAAATCAATTTATTTTTATCAAACGATGGATATTTCTTGGGAGGTGCTGACGACCTGAAGCGAAAACAATTTAATTCTTTTTACACCTTCCAATCCAACAACATGGGAGCCCACTTAAGGATTGGAAATATGGGGTAGGTATGCAGAGAAAAAACTGTGGAAGGGGGGTTAATGTTGGTCAGTCATATATTTCACCCCCCTTAGAGTTTAGGGATAGGGGCTAGGGGCTTTTATCGACATTAGCAAAATCGTCGCAAAATGCTATTCTACTACATATGGTATTTTGCGGCAATTTTGCTAATGCCGTAAAAGAAAAATTCATAGAATTCGTATTTATTACCCGATTTTAAACAATTATAGCTTGTTGGAAAGGTATTTCAATTTGCTATAAGATAAAGTTATGCTTTGACTAATTTAATTAAGTTTAAAAAAAATTTTCATTATTTTTTGCCTGAAACCTCAACTTGACCTTGACCTCTCTTGCGGGCCGGGTTATCGTTATCCGATCGCCGTGAAACTTCATAGTATTTGTTTTTATGACCATTAGAAGGATTTCAGGGGGCGGCATGAACGAAAATCAGAAAATCGTAAAATAAGCGCATGCCTAGTACACTTGTTGCTATCAGCTGTGTTCATTGGAAATATTTTCTTAATTGTTATTATGTTGAATGCACTCTCAAATTTGGTTTTGGGAACATATGTCACCAATTTCCAAGTTAATATTTGTAGCGTCGGTTGTTGTTCATTTCAAATTTGACTGTACAAGTTCGTATTAATGGAATATTCAAAAATAGCAGTCTTTAAAAAAAAGCAAAAATTAAAATCATTTTAATTTGTGAAAAATCATTCAATATTTAAAAAGGTGAACCCGCCTATTAATGTTAGAATTCTAACATTTACAATTATAACCTTGCGAGAGCAACAATATCACTAGCAATGGACAAATAATCCACAACAGTGGGATATTAAATGAGGAGTTATTTTTCAAAAGGGCTTATAACCAAAACGAGGCAAAAGTAGTGTCATAATATTAATTGGCTGATACTTTGTTATAAATAAATAAAATTGGGTTCTTTTTTCACGAAAAGTTTACCTAATGGCTTAAAATTGATGACATTTATTTAAAAAAATCATATTTATCCAATAATCGATTATTATGCAAATAATGTGTATGACATTACTTTTGCCTCGTTTTGGTTATAAGCCCTTTTGAAAAAACACTCCTCAATTGTGAATTGTGGAAGATAGCATGTCTCAAAACCAAATTTGAGAGTGCATTCAACATAATAACAATTAAGAAAATATTTCCAATGAACACAGCTGATAGCAACAAGTGTACTTACATAAATAACAACAACAGTGTTATTTATGTGAGGATCTTTGACGAGGTAGATCGTTCCGTAGCGTGGCCTAAGTGGTAGAGGTCTGCTGCACTCTTTCATTAGAATGCAGAAGGCTGCGGTTCGATTCTAGTAAGAAGCAAAGATTAACTAAAATAGGTCTGATGAGGCTATGTACACATATATATATGCAAATATGTATATGTGTATGTGGTAATAGCCGAAACATATGTCATGAATTTCCAAGTTAATATTTGTAGCGTCGGTTGTTGTTCATTGCAAATTTGACTGTACAAGTTCGTATTAATGGAATATTCAAAAATAGCAGTCTTAAAAAGCAAAATTCAAATCTTTTTAATTTGTGAAAAATCATTTGAGTAATTTTATTTATATAAAAAAAAAAAAAGAACAAAATTTAGAAAAAAAACAAAAATTTTTTCAATTGTTTAAATACGAGTTTCACATAACTACGTCAATAAGCTTTATAGACGAATGAGCTAAAGACTTCGTAATTTATCTACATACATTGGTGAAAAACTTTGAAACCCAGGTTCGAATCTCAGTGTGGGTTGTTCGATTTTTTTTTTTTTTTTACTAAGAGAACGCCTTACAAGCAAGCTTTTTCTCACTAGTGAAATAGCTAGTGAGCAGTAGAGCAAAGGGTGGCAATTGACCCCTGCCTATGACATGCACACGTTAAATTCGCCAGTTGAGAACGAATAAAGTAGATCTGGGAAGAACTAGTGCTGGTTACCGGTAGCTAGCGATTTCACTAGTTCGGTACTAGTTCCGTGAACTGAAGGGAGTAGTTGGGTTGTACCTAATAAATACAGAGTGATAATAATATTCTGACATACTCTACCTTAAACCAAATACTATTTTACCATATAAACTCAAAAATTAATTCATAATTTGACAAACAAATGTATTGAAATTGGTCCTGTCACGAACAGCTTATTTTGAACAGCTATTGCCAGCAAAAGTCGAATAGAGGAATGCCTCACGACAGGTGCATACGTTTCAACATAGTCTATGTTGTACTTCTGCGAAAAGCCCTGCGCTACAAGACGCGCCTTATATTTTTCTACGGTGTTATTACTATTGCACTTGGTGACAAACACCGATTTACATCCGATATTATTTTTGTCATCAGGCTTGTCGACGAGCTCCCATGTGCTATTTTTAATAAGCATGTCGCACTCTGTCTGCATCGCGTTTTTAAAGCTTTTTGCATTCACGCTTTCCAATGCCTCTCTGACTGAACTTGGATCCAAATTTACCACTCTCAACTCGTTTACGACATCCTGTGGCGGTTCAACAACGTATCGTTTACTTGGTCTTCCACGCTTTCCAGATCTCATGATTGGTGCCGTGACATAGTTCCCACGGACATAATCCCCATTCACGAAATGGGGATTATGTCCACCAATGATTCGGACATAGTCCCCATTTCTAAAATTGGGATTATGTCCGCAAGTGTTTCGGACATAATCCCCAGGAAAGAAACGGACAACGGAAAACGATATTTTGTTATTGACAACAGCCGCAACTCAGGATTTACAACTCTCAAAAATTCCAATACCGTTTCCGCGGCGGCTTTCAGCCGCTGATCAGTCTATAATATATCCAACACCTAGTTTGCTAGCCACAGTAATTTTACATAAGGGTAGGGGTGAGTGGGCGGCCTGCGGCCGCAGCTCAGGATTTAAAACTTCCAAAAGTCCAACACCGGCTTCGCGGCGGCCTTCGGCCGCGGATCAGTCTATAACATCCAACACTTTATCAATTTTGTAAATGGATTATTGCAAAAATTTTGTTCAATCTTAATAACATTTTTCGGACATAACCCCCATTGGGATTATGTCCGAAAAATTTGCGGACATAACCCCCATGACCAAAATGGGGATTATGACCGAAAAATGTTCGGACATAATCCCAATGGGGGTTATGTCCGAAAAATGTAATTAAGATTGAACAAAATTTTTGCAACAATCCATTTAAAAAATTTATATAGTGTTGGATGTTATAGACTGATCCGCGGCCGAAGGCCGCCGCGTAGCCGGTGTTGAACTTTTCGGACATAATCCCCATTTACGAAGTGGGGACTATGTCCGTTGGGACTATGTCCGGTAACCCTCATAATTTTCGGTCACCCCCTCTATCATTTAGCTCCAGTACTGACGGAAACCGTGTCTTCTTCCGAAGTAATATCCGAATCGACGTTAGATTTTAGCATAGGCAAATTAATCTCATTGGGTGTGTCAGCATTCTGTTGGCCATCATTCGGCAAATTTATATCATTTTGTGTATCACCATTCTGTTGGCCAGCATTCACACTGACATCGAATAGAAACAAATCCTTATCTCCAACTTCAGATGAGCTAACGTTTTGACTGGACTGACCAGCTACAGAAAATGTTTTTTCAAAAAATATTACGTCACGTGCTATAACCACTGAACTGTTTTCCTTATTATGAAGCCTATATGCTTTCGCCTGATCTGAGCAACGTAATTTTTCTCCCTTTGGTGGAAATTTGGATTTCCCTGGTGCCTTGTTTAATATGATGCCATCACAGCCAAATTTCCTCAAATGAAAATCTGACTGTTTAATGTAAACTAAATTGCTATGAATAACATTAATTGTAATTTATTTAAGAAATAATACACTATATTTTTAACAACTTAAGCTTTATCGTATTAACTATGTGATATATTTCTCCTAATCCATGAAGCTGGTACTATAATTTATAAGATTATATTAAGAATTTTGTTGTATCAGTTTGACATTACTTTAATAATAATAATAATAATGACGACTTTTTGCCAGACCAACATTCGTGAGGTGTTTTTCCCTTTAATGCTTTCGTTGGGGATCAATTTCGCAAATAAGTGGCTGTATTTGTAGCTTCCGACCACAAACAATGAGGTAGCTTCGATTCAACGAGCATACACTGACTCATTTCCACAAGGGCTCGGTTTGCCCTTTCAGCAATCCCGTTTTGCTGCGGTGTGTAGCTGACCGTTGTTTGATGCACTATACCCATTGATTTCAAAAATGTATCAAATTCATGATTTATGTACTCACGTCCATTATCGTTGCGTATCTTTTTAAGCTTACATCCAGTCTGCTTCTCTGCCATTGACTTAAAGGTTTTTAAATGAGTCCAGTGCCTCTGACTTTTGTCGCAGAAAATATGTATTGATGTACTTTGAGTAGTCACTAATAAACGTTATAAAATAACGTGAACCTCCTTGTGATGAGATTCGCATCGGTCCACAAATATCGGTGTGGACTAACTCGAGCGGACTGCTCCTGAAAATATCAGAAAATTTAGTAAATGGTTTTACACTTATTTTGCATAAAGCACAAGTGGTACATGAAAAATTTTCTGGACGCTCAATTTTCATTCCATATACCATTTCTTTACTGGACAAAAGAAATAAATCACGAGCATTTAGATGCTTGAAGCGCTTATGCCATAAGTCATTCTTCCTATTACCTGTTTGCTCTACTGTCAATAAATTATTTTGCTCTGTTTCACCAAATGTCGTAGAAAAAATTTTAGCATTTAAATAAGCGATAAAATCGTTTTACATTATTAGCTACCAACAATGAAAATACATTGATGGTTGGAGCTTGCTGTTCAGTGTTTTTGAGTAAAACAACAATAAAAACACAAAAAACAAGGCAAAAATACACATAAATAAAAAATGCAAAAAAATGTATCGGAGGGCTGGTTTGCGTTACTAGTTTCGGGACCCACCACAGGTCAAAATTGACTATAATAAGTCAATTCCTCATCAGACGCTTTGCCGACATCTTTTAGAATTCTGCAAACATACTTTATTTAACTTTTAGCATAGATTAGACGAGAATCACAGCTACAAGAAAAACACAGCGCATGCAAAAATTCAAATTTCTTTGTTTTTCCCTTTCATCTGTTCCAAAAATAAAAAAATTTAGAAAATCTCAGAGAGCCAACTGATACACATACGAATGCGCTTGCTACTTCGTTTTGTCTCGGTAAAAAACATTGCAAACGAAGCGCTATGCAAAAATAGTATAATATCAATGACTCACAACGGCTTGGCAATGCATATAAAGGGAAAAACAAAGAAATTTGAATTTTTGCATGCGCTGTGTTTTTCTTGTAGCTGTGATTCTCGTCTAATCTATGCTAAAAGTTAAATAAAGTATGCTTGCAGAATTCTAAAAGATGTCGGCAAAGCGTCTGATGAGGAATTGACTTATTATAGTCAATTTTGACCTGTGGTGGGTCCCGAAACTAGTAACGCAAACCAGCCTTCCGATACATTTTTTTGCTTTTTTTATTTATGTGTATTTTTGCCTTGTTTTTTGTGTTTTTATTGTTGTTTTACTCAAAATCACTGAACAGTAAGCTCCAACCATCAATGTATTTTCATTGTTGGTAGCTAATAATGTAAATCATCATCTGTTCCAAAAACAAAAAAATTTAGAAAATCGTTTTAAAATTCTGCGTTCTTACGACTGCTTCATTTTTTCAAATTTAACGAAATTTGCATTTCTAATAATTTTACTCACCGATAAAAAATTAGAACTTAATTTCGGAACAAACAGAACGTCACATAGTGTAATGTCGGTGTATACCGATTTTTATGTTACATTACCTATGCCTTCCGCATATATATTCTCTCCAGATGCAAGCATTATTTTTTTTCTATGCTTCTCCAATGTTGTAAAAAATTTTTCGTCTTTGCACATAAGTATGAGCCGGTGCCCCGCCATCTAATATCCAATTGTTTTTGTTATTTAAAATAATTTGTTCATCACTGCTGGCGCTTATTATAACTGCTGAAGCCTTGTTTTTGCATTGAGAACGTATATGCCTTCGTTTACCGTAAGCATAACATTTAAATTATTTTCTACGTTGAGTATCACTGGTCTCTCTCTGCTTTTAAATGATTACAGTAAATACTTGTTCTCCGCTTAGCTGATCTTTTTCCCCTCGTCGCTGTTCCTCTTCTCAAACTTTAACCTTGAGTTGTTCTAACCGTGGCAATTTGTCTCTGCTTTCGATGGCAACAACAAAACTCTCCATGTCCGCAGGCAGACTACAGAGTAACAAAATACTCAAAAAATCATCTGGTACAGTGCACTCAATTTCTTTCAGATTATCAGCAATATTGTAAAATTTATTTATTTGTTGCAAAAAACCCTGGTCACCTTGAAACTTATAATAATAGTGGCCAATGCCCTTTTATCCAACACTTCCCAAAGTACTTTTTCCTGAGCGTTAGCATTGGTGGGACAAGCCGCCTCAACCACATTCAAGTAATCCAACGTGATCAGGAGGCTCTTCAAGTGAATGGACCAACTCGAATAGTTCTCTCCGTTCAATTTTTCAATTTGCATTGGATTTGCCATTTTAATTTGTTAATTTTATTTTATATTCCGCGCGAGATTTGAATTCAAAATTTTTAAACTACAAGCGCAAACCGATCGCATTCCAAATACCGAACAACTTTACTTTTTACTTATTAAGTCGCGTTAGTGCCTAGGCCCATAACCTATGTTAACGTAATCCAAGTAGCGATGTAAAGTGACGCAATAAAAAAGACTATGTGTTCTATTTGATGATCTTTACTTAACTAACATAAAACATAAGAAGTATTGTACAAAAATGAGAACCTTACAACTAACGTTACTTATGTAAACATATTATGGTAAACAGTAGTTGGGCTGTACATAATGAATACAGGGTGATAATAATATTCTGACATATACTCCATTTATTTTGATACATTTTTGAAGTCGATAAATCCATCTTGAAAAACAGTCTTCAAAATCGGCTTTTTGCAGTCTTGCAATTTCATCATTAACCGCATTTATTATCTCCTCATTGCTGTTGTAGACTTTCCCTCTCAAATTTTTATTTATTTTTGGAAACAACCATAACTCACAAGGCGCTAGATCTGGGGAATAAGGTGCTGTACAAATTTCTTCGATGCCTGAAAGCGCAATAAAATCGGTAGTTTTTTCAGCAGTGTGCGCTGGCGCATTATCGTGATGCAGAAAGTAGCGACGTAGCTCCTTTTTTTTGGCGTTTTCCCAATAAATTTTGGAAAACTTTTGGTAAGCAGGTTTCAGTATACCACTTAGCAGTAACCTTCTAACCTTTTTCCAAAGGAAAAGCAGCTACAACTGTCTCTCTGGTGAAGTAAATTGACATCATTAGTTTTGTTGCTGACTTTTGTTGCTTTGCTTTAACAGGTGGATTTGCACCTTCTGGGCTCCATACCATGTATTGTTGTTTGGTTTCAGGGTCGTACTTGTAAACCATGCTTCATCACCTGCTACAATTATCTTGAAAGTGTTAGACTCTCCGTTTTTGAATTTTTCAAGAAAATATTTAGCAAAACGCACACGTGCCTCTTTTTGAGCATCACTTAAAATTCTAGGAACCCGTCGTGCAGATTTCTTCCTGTATCCAAGAACATTTTTAAATCTTCGCGATACAGCAATGGCATTCAAGCCCAGTTCCTCAGTAATGATTTATGTCAATTTTAGACTTCACCAGCGCTACACTTGCATAGTCTGTCGAAGATTTTGGGCGGACTTCTCGAGGTTCGTCCTCTACCGAAAAATGACCTGTCTGGAATCTTCGGAACCACTTTGAAATAGTCACGAGGGATGGCGTATTAACTTCAAATGCTATTTTGCATTCACTAAATATTTCCACAGGCTTGAGCTTACGTCGAAATTCAACAGGGTTCGAAGGATATATATCAATGGATATATATCATGATATATATCCGATATATATCAAATGATTTTTTATGATATATATCAATACAAAATTATTTTAAAAATTTTATATTAAGTAATTTTTGGCGTTTGTTACTGTATTTCTACTTCCCAAATGTAGATGGCGTTGGAGTAGAGTTAAAACATACTCTCTAATAGTAAGTTCTAATCCATAAATGGCAACAATTCTGCCGGCATTAATAGGCGTTTTTATTTTTTTGTTCAGAGTAGAGCTCTGAACAGAGCGTGAGCACGTCGAGTATAACCTGAACAGAGCACGCTCAGAGCGCCCTAATTTATTTATGAAACACAACTGAACATTTTTCCATTGAAAGCCGGTCAAACTGCAAAAAAATTCAAATTAATTATTAAATTTATTTCATTTTACTTCAAAATAACCAGCACAATCTAAAATCAAGTTTGTTTCTATTTTATTTTAGGCTTTTTTCTTTTTTTGTACAGAGTAGAGCTCTGAACAGAGCGTGAGCACGTCGAGTATAACCTGAACAGAGCCCGCTCAGAGCGCCCTAATTTATTTATGAAACACACTTGAACATTTTTCCATGGACAGCCGGTCAAGCTGCCAAAAAATTCAAATAAATTATTACATTTATTTTATTTTACTTCAAAATAACCAGCACAATCTAAAATCAAGTTTGTTTTTATTTTATTTTGTTTATTTTTCTACTTTCTGAACGCTCCGTCGCACAGTGGGGCAAGGAGCTCTCATATGTGGCATCAAATAAACGGAGCTACGCACTGCAACCAAATTACATATACATACTAAGGATGGATCACTTAAGCTTTCAACAAAATTTGGTCGAATTTGAACAAGAGGGCGTGGCACCTCCCATACAAGCCAAATCTTAAAAACTCTATACTGATGGTACTATCTGAGATAATCATACCAAATTTCGCACACTTGCTACCAATAATGTAGGTAAACTCTGATAGGAAAATTTGCTAATTCGAATAAGAGGGCGTGGTACCACCCATACAAACAAAGTCTTACAAACTATACTGAGGGTACTATCTGAGATAATCAAACCAAATTTCGTACGCTTTCTACCAATAGTATAGATAAACTCTGGTAGCGAATTCGGACAAGAGGGCGTGGTACCTCCCATACAAGCAAAATCTTAAAAACTCTATATTGCGAGTGCTTTCTGAGATAATCGAAGCAAATTTGGTACAATTGCTACGAATAGTAAATGTCAGCTCTGATAGGAAATTAAGAGACACGCTTTCAGGTATTTTGACCAATATTGGGACTTGAAATGAGATCATTTCTTACTTAAGTGCTCGTGATGACCACCTGTCCTCTTTTCCATCTGTTTTAACAAAAAACCGAATTGGTGTTCAAAATTATCCTGTCCAGAACTATACATAATGTTTATAAGTTCTTGTCTCGTGACAAATAATAAGTTAGAGGCCATTTGTAAAACAAAATTAGAAATTTTGAATAATGTCGACAATGCAAGAAAAAATATTTTATTTTAGGTTACGTTCTAAAAATCGATGTAAATTTTAAAGTAGCAAAAAGTAGCAACATTTTCATGTCGCTTCTAGAAGGCAATACTTAACGGAATATTTTTGAATCATTACTAATGCTTGGAAAGGCTTGGACCCCAATTAAATTATCTATTATATATTTAATTTCGTAAAATTTTTCTTCTCCATTTTATTTAACTTGCCTACCTAAATGTGTAAACATTTTTAAGGAAAAAAACATGTTTATATACGGTTACATACCTGAAGATGAAAGCTCCATGGTCAAATAATATTAAATGTTAATAAACTTTAGCAAAAAACTGCTTTGATTGATATGGAAATAACTTATAAAAATTATTTCAGTCTACAAAGTTAAAGTTTGGCGTGCTGTAGTGATGATATGGGTTTGTTACAAGTCATTTGAAAAATGGCAAATAGTACGTTGGTTAATATTGTACTTAACCAATATAAAAGGATATTCTGAAATAACATTTAATTTTTTGAATTATCGCCAGGTATTGAGAGAATCTGCCCCACTGTGCGTCGTTTCATTCTGAGCTCATAGAGCGCGCTCTGATTTCACTCTGAACAAAAAAAAAAACCCTAATTTTATGCTCTGATGTCTCTGAATAAAAAAAGAAACACAAATTATTTTTGAACAACTCAGACTCTACTCCGAACGAAAAAAGAAAAACGCCTAATGGTGCCAGTCGTGTCAGAAAAATTTCGTTACGAAAGAGTAAGTTTTTTTATACTCTACACCCAGGGTATATTCACTTTTTCCTTTCGTTTGTAACGCAGAAAAGGAGGCGTGGCAGATGTAGAAAAGTATATATATTCTTGATCAGCGTCACCTCCTGAGTCGATATAGCCATGTCCGCCTGTCTGTCTGGCTGGCTGGGTGTGCGTGGAAATACACTTTCTGGGAAAACTGAGCAAGATAATTTAATGAAATTTGGTACTCTGCTTCCTTCGTCAAAGTTAGCTCGTGGAATTGAAAATGAGCAAAATCGGTCAACGGACACGCCTACCGCTCATACAAAAAATATATTCAAAATGCAACTGTGGGAATATTTTTCACGACAATGCAACCGACATGCACATAAATACTACGAATTATAAGCCCAAGCTCTGGAAAAAAAATTGAACGAATTCGGACAAGAGGGCGTGGCACCACCCATATAAGCAAAAGCTTCAAAATGCTATAATGAAACCATTTTTTGAGATAATCGAACTGAATTTTACTCAGATACTAAGAGCTATAAATGCAAGTTCTGAGCAAAAACTGGGTGAACTCGGACAAGAGGGCGTGGCCCCTCCCATATGAGCAAAATTTTAAAGTATTTTAGAGTAGGGTACCGTAAGCAGGGGTGACTTTAACATCCGGGGGTGACTTTAACCGGCAATGAAAAAAAGATAAAAATCGTAATATTATCATCTTAAAGACTTGTTATCGACTTGTATTGAGCCAATCAGTATCCTTGAAGTATTTGCTTTTAGCGTCTGTTTTCAATATTTGATTTGAGCGCGAACTTTCAGATATATTGTTGCATTTTCTAAAAGATGTCTTATGTCGCATTTTTTAACGCTCCGAAAATTACTACTTATTGATTTGAACGAAAATTGCTGGCGTAAGGAGTGTGATATCACTAGAACTATCATTCAATTTTCTTCCCTAATCAATCGATTTTGATGGATATATTTGCTCTAAGTATTTTGAATGTATTTTTATATGGGAGTATGTTAGAAAACAAGGTTTTTGGGGCAACTTTGAACCGGTCTTAAGTCACCCCCAAAAAACTTTGTGATGTTAGGCTGACTCGAAAGAAACCGAAACTTGGGCCAAATTGACGCCCAAAACACTGGGTATAGTGAACTGTGTGATCGTCAACATCGACAATGAAGGAGAAAATTTGTACTGTATGACCAGCTCAGGTCAATACTGGAAATGGCCACCCAGAAAGGATATTTGCTATTATTTATTTAGCATAATTTTGCTAAGGATTAAACCACCGAAGTTTTTTAACAAAAGAGGCATTTTTAAAGTTACCTACTAAGAATTTCTTTCGTTTTTAAAATTTTTTGAATCAAGTATTTTTTTTTTTCTAATTTTTAATGGATTTTTATCTTGTTTTTGCGGATTTTTTAAGTTTTGCTTAGCCTTTAATACCAGTATTATTATTTGATGTAAAATATGTACAAATAAGTAAAACATACCAAAGGCTGAAACCGAACTTGTCAAAAATTTTAGTTTTTTTTTTTTTAATTTCGTCCTTAAAAACATCCCATAACCTAGGCTGATTGCCTATACAAATATACCAAAATAAAATCAATAAATAAAATTTTTCGGTTAAAGTCATCCCACCCTTGAGGTGACTTTAACCCACTTACAAAAATATTATTTTAAAATAACTGTAATTACTTGGTACAAATTTTATAACATGAGATTAAAGCTGAAACTCCCACAAAAAATTTAGAGCAATGAAACCATTAACTTTATTAAAATTGTTGAAATTTTAAGTTCCTAAACATGAAAATTCTATTTTTTTTGTATCAAAGACACCCCTGCCTACGGTATTTAATGTTTGGCCAGGCCAAAGATTACACCCTTACTAGTTTTGTGTTTTTTCTATTACACAGGCCTTCAAATTCGACAAATTCAAATTGTCACGAATCTGAACTTGGTTTATTTCCATCTTGTTCGTCTGTGCAGCATTTGAGAACTTATTTATTCAATCGTTAAGGCTTATGTACTCTTCAATATCACGCCTAAGATACTTAACATATTTAAACCATTCTTGCACCATATATTTTTTTGGTGCTCTCCGTACGATCAAGGTAGTTGCTATGCATAATATTCATCCAGGTATGATGTTTCATGTATGTATGCATTCCCTTTAACTCCTAGGAGGAGCATAGGGCCAATATATAGCCAATATATGATGTTTCATAATGCAGGTAAATTAAGTAGATATCCGTTTTTTGTTTTTGGTATGATTTCTTTGTATACTGAGCGCACCGTACTTTCATTCAATTACCCTCATTATCAAGACAAATCTGCCGGAATATCAGACGGATATATGGTGTTAATATGGTTTCAATATACCTACTGGCATAGGCGTAGGAACGACTCAAATAAAGTTTTCAATTATTTTGAGTTTTTTTTTGTATGAGGGTTACAACACCCCCTTGTCCAACCGTTCCCATATTTCTTATAAATGTTTTGGAGCACCAAAAAAACATTTCTTGCAAAAATGGTTTTGATACGATCAGTAGTATATGAGTGGTAGTCTTGTATATACAAAAAAAGACACTTAAGTAAAACTTAAATTACTGAAAATTGTGACATGCTGGCATTTTTGCACTATTTTTCTAACACAGCACACTTAAATCTAAAGAAATCGCTTTTTAAAATTCAGAGAGGAAAACCCATGCGGGACTGTGTTATTTTTAACAAAGGATTTGATTTTGCCTGATCTAGAAGAAGATTTTATGTTTTGGTTTCATTTGTCTGATTTTAAGTACCTAAATATTAAGTACACATACAGTAGGTCAAAGCCAAAGTCGTACACCAAACAAACTATTTTTCAATGCCCCAAAACTAAGTACGCAAAAATAATTTAAGAAATTTGAGGTACATTTTTAAGTAGCCTATTTAATCCTTCAATTTTAACAAAAAACCAAACTTGAAATTTTCCGTTATTTTTGAAAATAAATAAAAAGTTACAGAAATCAAGCATATTCAGAACCAAAGCAAAAGTCGTACACCTTAACAAAATTATAATTTTTACATGAGTTCAGTAATTAGTGTACATTATTTTGTTTTTATTTGCCATATTTAGTCCTTTTGGCATCCTATGAATTAGTTTTTCACAATAGCTCGGATAAATTTTTTCCCATTTCCCATGAATACCCTTTTCAGTTCAGTTTTTGAACAAATATTGTGCTGGCGAACTTTTGCGTCCAGATAATTCCACAAAAAACTTCGAAAAAGGCATAGCCAACATTCCTCCCACTTCGCTGTGAGCAGTGCTCCTGATCTTGTGCCAACGAACTATTCTCGCAACCATTCTAGCAGCGATATTATTGTTTGCGAATTGTCCCAAAATGGTGATTTTCCGCTTTCAACTGATTCTGCTATAGTCTCAACACCTAAATCTCTCACAGAGTTAACATCGCGTACACTAATTTTGGACAAAAAGAGTTTTCGCTTTATTTTCACAATGCCGGTGGCTTACGCACAAAAACAAATTCTCTTTTTCTGCCGCTGCTGCACACGACTACGATGTTATCGCATTGGTAGAAATTTGGATGATGTAGCACTTTTTGTAAACAGAGCTGTTTGATTCGAATTATGTAGTGTATCGTAAAGATCGAATATATAGTCAAGGTGTAACCAGAGGCGGCGGCGTCTCGTTTGCAGTTTCATCAGAGTACGCCAGTAGGGAAATGGAATTGGCGAATTTATCGAATAATATCGAACAACTAAGTATGTATCGCAGTATCTTTTTGCGAAAACTCAACACTAATTAATTCAAAATTTCTCAATGTGATTTGCCGCTTACCAATGAATCGGCTCATCACAAGGCTTTAGTTCTGAACTTTGCTTTCTATGAATTCGACTCTTTTATAACTAATGAGAGCATTTTACATTACGATTTTAAAAAAGCTAATTATACGGCCTTAAACAATTTATTTTTGTCCGTTGCACTATAGGTCAAAAAGGACATTTTTTTGGCCAAAATTCATAACGTCCATATTATCATGGTGACCAACTTCAAATTAAGTTTTTATGTTGACTTTAGACTAAAAGAACAATTCTGAAAAAAGTCTTAACCCTTGTACTACCGGGTCAAAAATGGTACGTTATAAATTTTCTAAATTAATAACACATTCCAGCAATGAAGTAACTTTACCCACCACCTCAGGATTTGGAGATATTTAAGGTCAAACTCATGAAAAATGGCCATTTTGGCTATATTTGAGGTTTGATGCAAACTGCAAAAAATTTTTATTATTTTTTTTTTCCAACTGCATCTCGTAGTTCTATTCTGTTTCTTCAAAATGAGCTCTTAAATTCTTGAAATCCCATAAAACAAGTAAAACGACACGACTTTTGATTGCATGAATCTTGAATCTTTAATAACTTTTGAAGAAAGTATTGTATAAAACATTTTAAGAGCTCGTTGTGAAGGTAAAAAGTGGTACTCAGTAATGAATTATGCAAAAAAATAAAAAAAAATGTTGAGCAGTCTACAGCTAACCTCAAAAGTAAAAAAATTACTAATTTTTCGTATATTAACCACAAGTATCTCTATTTTTCGAAAAACCTAATGCAAAAATTATGCGCACTTTAACCCAAGTTACTTGGATTAGTAGTATCTTTAGTATTTTCTAATAAAAAATTTAAAAACAGCTTCTTCGTTTTCTTTTTGTCTGTCTTTTGCAACCAGATTTCGAATAAATCGAAATTACGGAAGAAAAGTTACCTGACAAAAAATTCATAAAAAAAAAAACGGGCAAAATCTGGCGTCTATATTTCTAAATAACATTAACGATAGCAACGTCTTACTAGTTTCGGGTTTCTTGGGAATAACAAACTCCAACAAAATTTTAAAAGCTTACACGAAGTTCAAAATTTAAAAAAATAAAAAATATTAAAAGTCAGGGGTCTAATTTGAATATTAGATTTTTCCACAAAATATATATATTTTTTAATGTTTTGACCTAAATTATTTTAATTACTTTTTATTAATTGAAAAAATGAGTTAAAATCACGACTTTTTTGCGTTATCGCATTAAAATGCAAATGCATCAACTTTGACACATTGCTGAGGAACAGAAAATTACTTTTTCCCAAAACAAGAAACACTTTTGTTTGTATTGAAGTATTCTCCGTTACACTGCATCAACAAAAACTCAATAGCAATACTTGTAAAAATTGAATTTTGGCCAAAAATGTGTGCCTTTTGACCTATAGTGCGTTGATTGGATTTCCGCTTTTAAAGACCGAGAATTGGAAGGATATGTTGTCTATTTTTATGAAAATTCTTCACGAAGGCTTCTTTTTTATATGTTCCATTGAAAAAATTTAAACGTAGTTTCAAGTTGCCTTGGTTTAATAGTAGGTTATTGCACCTAAAAAATTTGAGAACTAAAGCGCATAAGCAATTTAAGAAGACCAATTTACCTTAAGATAAACAACTTTTTCATTTGCGACGCACAGTGCGAAATTTTCAGAGTCTAGCGGAACTTAATTCATATCTCAGCACATATAGCAGTTATAGTTATGAAACTTAATACTTGGATATATATTAAGTTGGCAAAACACCATGCAAAAATTAAGGGGGATCACACAAGGGGTTATTTTACCCCCCATATATAAAAATGCTTAAAACTTTGTATTTCTGCTCCTATACCAGGTATCGCTATTAAACTTGATTGATATAACCATTTTCTTATCAAAACACCATAAAAAATGAAGGGGGTAAGACAAGGGGTATTTGCTGTTTCTTGCATTTTTATTCAGAAATGCTTCTGAATTTCGAGAGGATTCTTCATACCTTTTTTAGTATATTATAAGCTAGCGTACGAATAGTTACCTCTAAACTATGGAGAGTGTCAGATGTTAGTGTTGGTGAGCCTATTTTTTCCAAAACAAAACCAACGATGGCGTCCGATGTCGGTTTTTCATGAAATTTCGGTGTTATATGAAATTTCCAAAGACATTCTGGAAAAGGTTTAGTTAAAAAGAAGATCGCAAAATATCGCAAAAGATGTTTTGTGTTTCCAGTAGAGGATAAACATACCTTTCAAATTTTGTACGTTTCAAAATGGCAATTTGTGGTAACACCATTCAAAGTATCCAATGAAGTTGAAAATGTAAATCTTATCCACTTCTTAAAAAGCACAATTTTCACAAACAAATCACATACGAGTAAGAAAAGATTTTGCAATTATTTGAATGCCAACAAGTGACAATTTTATTAAGAAGTAAATGATAAAAATATCGCGGCCTACTGACTTACCGTTTGTATGTTCCACTTTATTAACTTTAACAAATCGAAAAGCTTTTAATAGGCAAAAAGTATGATTGAATAAGTAATGCAAGTTTCAGGTGCATTTTGCAGTTGTTTGGCAGGGTTTTTTACCAAACTGAGTATGAGGTTTTTGAGGTGGGATATTAAACTACTGAAATAATGAATAATCTTACGCATTTTATGTATTTCAAAAATTGAATAAAGTTCCGCTAAGCTTCCCAAATTTCGCACTGTGCGACGGCGCGAATTTGACTTCATGTCTGATTTTATTCATAAAAACTACCCAATGGGAAACGGAAGCGCATTGAAACGACTTTAGTTGCGCTTCTAGGGAAGCAAGAAGCTGCTTCCAGTGCTGTTCTCACTGCTTATCTTTTTTAACACAGCATGTCCTAGCGGAGATGCACATCTTCAGAAGCACATGAAATACGCTTCAAATACGCTTCCGTAGAAGCACACATTTGGAAGCATGAAATACGTTTCCGTAGAAGTTTTTCAAAATTTTAAGTTCCATTTCAAAAAAACTATTTTTTTTTTGCTGTAAGTTTTGGAAGATTTATTAACTTTTATAAGCAATAAAAAAAATAGAATCTGAAAATATTTTGTATGCTACCAGAGATGTGCTTCTATTGCGCCCTTTTTGGAAGCAGCTTCATTTCTTCCCGTTGGGTATCTACTTTCAGCTGAAAGTAACATAAAAAGCAATACCATAACCTTTTGGACTTTTTACAACTTAAAAAGAAAGTCGTGTAATTTCCCCAAAACAATGCAGTTTGAAAATGTGATCGCAAATAATTGTCAAGACATATGTAACTTATTCGCGGACTTCTTCAGTTCAGTGTTTAATAACTCTGATCCAAATACTTGTGACAGTAATTTCCCGCATATGCAAGAAATGGTAAATATAGGTATTTTGACAGTGTCAGAATATGAAGTTTTTGAAACTCTAGCAAGCCTGGATGTTGGCAAAGCTGCTGCATTTGATCTTATCCCACCCATATTTTTGAAGTCTTGTGCAACGTCATTAAGTGCCGCCTTTACCATAGTTTTTAATGAGTCTCTCTCATCTGGACACTTTCTGGATGAGTGGAAAATGGCATTTATATCGCCAATTTTTAAATCAGGTCTAAAATCAAGAGTTGAGAATTACCGACCAATTGTTAAACTTTCCGTCGTTCCTAAAATCCTTGATAAATTGGTGAACTGCAAGTTACTAACGACCATGAAAAAGCATATATCACCTCATCAGCATGGTTTTCTACCTGGTAGATCTTCTGTAACTAATTTAACAACATTAACAAGCTTTTGTATTAATGCCATTGAAAATGGTCTTCAAGTAGATGTGTTGTACACAGATTTTGTTAAAGCTTTCGACTCATTAAATCATAAAATTTAACTTTATAAACTTAAGAAAATTGAAATACATTTCACTTTTCTTAAATGGTTAAAGTCCTACTTATCCGACAGGAAATTAATTGTCAAAATCAATAATTACCAATCAAGAACTATAAATGTTGCATCTAGTGCCCCGCAAGGGAGCCATTTAGGCCCATTGCTATTTATATTATTTATAAATGACATTGAGCATGTTGCAAGTTCTTGTAAAATTTTATTGTACGCTGATGATATTAAATTATTTTCAGCAGTTAATTATTCAGTTGACTGCGATAGATTTCAAAGAGATATGACTGAGTTTTCTACGTAGTGCGAATTAAATGAAATGCGTCTCAACTTTTCAAAATGACACCTTATAACTTGTTCGCGTAAAGTTCTTAATGTTCGGTATAATCATCTGCAGTTCGACCAGTTGATTATTAAAATTTGTGACGTTGTTAACGACCTTGGTGTGTACTTTGACTCAAAGCTCACCTTTAACACCCATAGGGATTATATAATTTCAAAGGCTAGTTCGCAACTTGGATTTCTTAAGAGAAACTCTGAGATCCCTTCTTGAATATGCAGCAATTGTTCCTTTATTGATCCTTTTTATGAAATTCACGCAAATCCCATTGAACGTATTCAAAAAAGATTCACGATGTTGCCCTTAGGAAGATATACTCTTTCGAAAACATGCCTTGCTACACTGCTAGATGTCAACTGCTTGGAATGGATACCTTAGCATTAAGAAGAATATTTAATTGTATAATATTTATCAAAGATATTGTCGATAACAGAATTGATTGCGCTGATTTGTTGGCGCTCATTCCATTTTTCGTCCCCTCGCGTGCGTTAAGAGATAAATATTTATTCTTTATTGGTTGTCATAGAACCAATTATGGGTGTAATGAGCCAATAGTTAAGTGTCTTTCATTATGTATTATTATTTTTAACCACTTAGACTTTTATGATAAGAAAGCTAAATTTAAGCACAATTAATCTTGATTATAGATTAAGATGAAGAAATGTAATCTGCAAGGTTTTTACCTAATAGATGGAATAAATAAAATAAAAATAAATATTTGAGGTCAAACTCATGAAAAATGGCTAGCTCTATTCTGTGCCTTCAAAATAAGCTTTTGAAAGATGACATACGATACTTCCTTTAAAAGTTATGGCCGATTTAAGATGACATCTTGAAATCCCATAAAATGTATAAAACGACACGACTATGGATTTCATGATATCATCTTAAATCTGTAATAAATTTTGAAGAAAGTATTGTATGGCACTTTTTAAGAGCTCACTTTGAAGGTAAAAAGTGGTAATTAGTAATGAATTATGCAAAAAAAATTTTGCGCAGTCTACAATAGAGCTTTAGAATCACATGAATTCGTACTACACGTGAGTGCGTGAATTCACGAACAGGGGTACGAAATCACGTACCCCTAAATCACGCGAATTTGAGGTTCGCACAGGTACGTGAATTTGGTAAAGTTCATACGTTTGATACGAACTTCGTACTACTCGTACCTCGATTCATCATAGCGTTTAAAAGTGCCCATTCTTTGAATCGGTTAAAAATGGGCATGGCATTGTCCGATTACGCCCACTTTTTGGTCAGCTGATGCTAATTATGTGGGGAACCTACCTACCGAATAGCATCGAAATAGCTTGTATATTTTGGGAGATAAAGCGATCTAAAGTGCCCATTCTTCGAATCGTTAAACAGTGGGCATGGCATTGTCCGATCACGCCCACTTTTTGGTCAGCAGATGCTAATTATTTGATTTGGAGGTACGTGATTTCGTACCTTTAAAGTACGAAGTTGGAATCACGTGATTACGAACGTTCGTTCGTACTGAAACAGACAGCTCTAGTCTACAACAAACCTTAAAAGTACAAATTTTTCGTATATTAACTTCAAATATCTCTATCTATATACAGTGTGGCAAATATGTGTTGATACAAAAACAAAGTAAGTTTTTTGTATTAAATGTTATTTTAATTAAGGAAATTTAAATGAACAAACATTAAATGAAGTGCAAATATTTTGTTTATTAAGCAATTGCTCGATGGCCTGACCTTTGTTAGCCACAACCCGCCGAAATCTATAATCAAAATTGTTACACGCAGCACGCACTACTGTTATCGGTATTTTGTCCCATACATCAATAGTAGCAGCTTTAAAGTCCTTCAAGCTTCTGTATCTGTATTCCTTGAGTCGCTGTTCCATATATCACCATATGCAGAAAACCAAAGGATTGCAGTCTGGAGAGCTAGGAAGCCATACATCCTTAGGTATAAAATCTGTCAAATTTTGTTTACACCAGTCTTGAACCAGTTTAGCTGTGTGAGCAGGTGCACCATCCTGCTGGAAGCAATAATAGTCTTCTCTATACATGGCCTGAACACTAGGCTTCAAATTTTTCTGTAAGACTCCTTCCAGGTAATACTGAGCGTTTATTTTAACTCCTTTGTCAATGAAGACTAGCGACAATTAACCTTTGCTGGATATGGCACCCCAGACCATAATAGATGAAGAGTTTTGATATCTTGGTACATACTTCTTATCGTTTGGGATTTCTTTGTATGATACTGCCCATAGTCTGTAATTTTGCGTGTGGTGAGGAGCTTCCAGCACATAAAATTTTTCATCGGAAAAACTATATCATCGCCAGCGTGCCAAAAAAGGAGCAGTTTCGATCTTTGCCATCGCTTTTCCACGGTCGCATTAGTAAGGCCATGCATTTTCTTTTTTTTAAAGGCTTTCATATTGAGGTCGCAACGCAAAAGGAGCCGTAAAGATTCTCGGTTCATTCCTATATTTATGGCCATCTTTCGTGTTGAACGGTCACAATTTCTTCGGATTCTTTCACGAACTATTTTGATCGCGTTTGCGGTACGGACGTTCCTTTTTCTCTCACTTTTTTTACGATCTTGTATGGAGCCAGTATCGACAAACCGCTTAACGGTATAATACACATAATCCCTCTTAACTCCTAAATGTGACAACTCGCGGAAGATGGCTCCACAACTTAAACCATTTTTGAATTTATTTACAATTAAAGAGCATGTATCAACCATGCCGAATTACTTTCTACTCTCGCGTTTTATAGCTTTCGCGGCTAAACCACTACAGCGATTTTTTTAAAATTGGAACGGAAAGGTATCAAAAACTTGTTGCTCTTTAGTAGAAGTAGCACGCCTCTAAATGTAAAGCACGCTATTGCAACTAAGCTGCAGCACCGATTTTTATAAATGCAGATAAAGTGCCCATTCTTTGAATCGGTTAAAAATGGGCATGGCATTGTCCGATTACGCCCACTTTTTGGTCAGCTGATGCTAATTATGTGGGGAACCTACCTACCGAATAGCATCGAAATAGCTTGTATATTTTGGGAGATAAAGCGATCCAAAGTGCCCATTCTTCGAATCGTTAAACAGTGGGCATGGCATTGTCCGATCACGCCCACTTTTTGGTCAGCAGATGCTAATTATTTGATTTGGAGGTACGTGATTTCGTACCTTTAAAGTACGAAGTTGGAATCACGTGATTACGAACGTTCGTTCGTACTGAAACAGACAGCTCTAGTCTACAACAAACCTTAAAAGTACAAATTTTTCGTATATTAACTTCAAATATCTCTATCTATATACAGTGTGGCAAATATGTGTTGATACAAAAACAAAGTAAGTTTTTTGTATTAAATGTTATTTTAATTAAGGAAATTTAAATGAACAAACATTAAATGAAGTGCAAATATTTTGTTTATTAAGCAATTGCTCGATGGCCTGACCTTTGTTAGCCACAACCCGCCGAAATCTGCAATCAAAATTGTTACACGCAGCACGCACTACTGTTATCGGTATTTTGTCCCATACATCAATAGTAGCAGCTTTAAAGTCCTTCAAGCTTCTGTATCTGTATTCCTTGAGTCGCTGTTCCATATATCACCATATGCAGAAAACCAAAGGATTGCAGTCTGGAGAGCTAGGAAGCCATACATCCTTAGGTATAAAATCTGTCAAATTTTGTTTACACCAGTCTTGAACCAGTTTAGCTGTGTGAGCAGGTGCACCATCCTGCTGGAAGCAATAATAGTCTTCTCTATACATGGCCTGAACACTAGGCTTCAAATTTTTCTGTAAGACTCCTTCCAGGTAATACTGAGCGTTTATTTTAACTCCTTTGTCAATGAAGACTAGCGACAATTAACCTTTGCTGGATATGGCACCCCAGACCATAATAGATGAAGAGTTTTGATATCTTGGTACATACTTCTTATCGTTTGGGATTTCTTTGTATGATACTGCCCATAGTCTGTAATTTTGCGTGTGGTGAGGAGCTTCCAGCACATAAAATTTTTCATCGGAAAAACTATATCATCGCCAGCGTGCCAAAAAAGGAGCAGTTTCGATCTTTGCCATCGCTTTTCCACGGTCGCATTAGTAAGGCCATGCATTTTCTTTTTTTTAAAGGCTTTCATATTGAGGTCGCAACGCAAAAGGAGCCGTAAAGATTCTCGGTTCATTCCTATATTTATGGCCATCTTTCGTGTTGAACGGTCACAATTTCTTCGGATTCTTTCACGAACTATTTTGATCGCGTTTGCGGTACGGACGTTCCTTTTTCTCTCACTTTTTTTACGATCTTGTATGGAGCCAGTATCGACAAACCGCTTAACGGTATAATACACATAATCCCTCTTAACTCCTAAATGTGACAACTCGCGGAAGATGGCTCCACAACTTAAACCATTTTTGAATTTATTTACAATTAAAGAGCATGTATCAACCATGCCGAATTACTTTCTACTCTCGCGTTTTATAGCTTTCGCGGCTAAACCACTACAGCGATTTTTTTAAAATTGGAACGGAAAGGTATCAAAAACTTGTTGCTCTTTAGTAGAAGTAGCACGCCTCTAAATGTAAAGCACGCTATTGCAACTAAGCTGCAGCACCGATTTTTATAAATGCAGATAACCAGTACCCTAAGAAAGAATATGAAATGATTTTTGTGTTTTATCGACCAAGGAAGGTTATAAAAACTTTGCTTTATAGTCAAATCTAAATGGTCGAATTTCGGTCACAAGGCGAACTCTAGTTTTTCAAAAAACCTTATGCAAAAACTATGCGCACTTTTACCCAAATTACTTGGACTAGTATTTTCAGTACTTTCTAATAAAAAATTGAAAAACAGCTTCTTCATTTTCTTTTTTTTCTGTCTTTTGCAACCAGACTTCGAATAAATTGGAATTGCGGAAGAAAAGTTACCTGACAAAAAATTCATTAAAAAAAACACGGGCAAAATCGGGCGTCTATATTGCTAAATAACATTACCAATAGAACCGTCTTACTAGGCGTTTTTCTTTTTTTGTTCAGAGTAGAGCTCTGAACAGAGCGTGAGCACGTCGAGTATAACCTGAACAGAGCACGCTCAGAGCGCCTTAATTTATTTATGAAACACACTTGAACATTTTTCCATTGAAAGCCGGTCAAACTGCCAAAAAATTCAAATAAATTTTTAAATTTATTTTATTTTACTTTAAAATCTAAATCTAAAATCAAGTTTGTTTTTATTTTATTTTTCTAATTTCCAATGTCTATTTTGATGTGCTTCGTCTTTTACTCTGAACGCTCCGTCGTTTCATTCTGAGCTCATAGGGCGCACTCTGAACAAAAAAAAGAAACACAAATTTTATGCTCTGATGTCTCTGAACAAAAAAAGAAACACAAATTATATTTTGACAACTCAGACTCTACTCCGAACGAAAAAAGAAAAACGCCTACTACTTTCAGGTTTCTTAGGACTAACAAATTCCAACAAAATTTTAAAAACTTATAAGAAGTTCAAAATTTAAAAAAATAAAAAATATTAAAAGTCAGGGGTCTAATTTGAATTTAAGATTTTTCCACAGAAAACCAAAATATATTTTAATGTTTTGAACTACATTGCAGTAGACATAACATCATCAATTTTATCCATTTTTATTGTAGAAAAAAAACAAATTATTTTAATTACTTTTTATTAAATGAAAATAAGAGTTAAAAACACGACTTTTTTGCGTTATCTCAGTAAAATGCAATGCATCAACTTTGATACATAGCTAAGGAACGGAAAATTATTTTTCCCCAAAACAAAAAACATATTTTGTTTGTAGACTTTTTGGTCGATTAGTTCTGGTGCAATAAAATAAAACAAATTTTATTCATTGCGTTTCTCCGACGTTTCGACGTTCATTGGCGTCATTCTCAAGGAGACTACATTTAATGATAAAACTTTTTTTAAACAAACAAAAAACATTTTACTTAATTATCTACTTACAATTATTTCGTGTTTTCTTAAATAAACTTCGTCATTTTCTTGTTTGATTTGTGAGCGCAAGTTTATATGCAGCACTCGGTCCGTCCGTGTCTATTTTTCCGTTTATTGTGTTTGTTATGTTTTGCTGAATTCGCAAGCTTTCTAAAGTCAGTCTTGTTCTCTCTTTCTTTTCAATGTCTAGTATTGTGGCGTTCTTATAGTCGGCTTTATGATTAGTTTCAGTCAGATGTTGTGTAAGTGCTGTCGTCGCTGTTGTTTTCTTTTGTCTTGCATCGTTGCATCGTTGCAAAAAGTCTACAAACAATATTTTACAATATTAAATTGGTCCAAAATTCAAAATTCACATCAAAAAACATATTTGTTTGTATTGAAGTATTCTCCGTGCACTCCCCTAAAAGTGTGACGTAATTATGAACAGCCCCTAAGGGTGTTTTTTGTCACTCACATAATGTTTTTAAAAAAGAAAACACCGAACAAATAAAAGCTTTTGATAAATTTATCATTTTATCAAGGTTACAATAACGGTCTGAAAAATCAAAAGGTTGTATTGGATAATGGTGATGTTGTGTTGCGAATTGAAAGATTATTTAAACAGATTAGTTACATATGTACATTCATCCCTTTATAGTAAATCATATTGAACTGTTCCAATAGCTGGTTAGTTATATTCGAACTTTTGATTGGATTAGATCGTAATTTTGCAGGGTTGCATTAGTTTGATATTGTATGTGTGAATGAAATATTGTTTTTTATTTTTTCCAGATATTCTAAGGGCTAATGGCGAAAATTTACTTCTATATAATGGAAGTGTTTCTAGCAACTTTGAAGATTACGTGTGTAACATGAAGACAAAATATTATGAAAACACTATAATCTTCACTCCTGTCGTGGATATTGCTCAGTTGTCACCTGAAGTTTGGGAAAATGTGGAAGCACTAATTGTGTATTTTGACTCACTCAATGTAAGTATGTATATACTATTTAACAAATAGTAATTACTTTGTGTACATTCTGAATTGTTGTTTTATTAAATGAGAACACACCTTTTATTTTAAAATTCATTATTTTAAATAAACACACAGCGCAAAAGCTATACGTCTTAAGCGACCAGCGCACAGTGGGGTATTTTATACCAAAACACGCTATTATTTCATCCAGACTATTGAGGGTTATAATAACTTATTTTTTTAGTTAATTATGCATAAATAACTAGAAAACTTATGCAGTTGCATATTATGTAGTGAAATTTTTTTTTAATAGCAATAAAAAACGGAAATTGAAAATTGTCATACAATTTTTTACGCATTATTCTGAAGTTTTAAGAATTTCTGTCTTTGGTGACCCGTAGTGAAATTTTTTGAAGAATATTTTTGTAGAACACTTTAAGCCATTTCAACCAAATTTTTGGAAAAAAGGGTCAAGAAGACCCATGAAAACAGGATATAATGGGTTAAGATGCAATAGAAAATTGTTTTTTGTATGATTTTATGATAAACTTATGAAAAACAGTTTTTCAAAGATGTTGTTTATATTGAAATTAGTTAAAATTACAACCTGCTACTGATTTCTACTTGTATAGTATTTTATGTATTCAACTTATGTTCTATTGTTTTCTGTCATATAGAAAATTTTCATTCAATTTTTAATTCTTCTCTGGAATAAACGTTTTTCTTTTCTAATAAAACTATTAGTTTTTCATTAGGTTATGAGCCCAGACTTCAATCTGCTCAATTATTAAAAAAGGCCATCACGTATTAGAAGAAAAATCTAAGAACTTATTCAAGAAGAATAAATCTTGTTTCAGCTTCAGTTCAGTTCAGTTTAAAAAAAAAAAAAGAAAATGTCTTCAAGCAATGCACTAGCAATGATTGAAAAATTGATCGGACGGGATAACTACAACACGTGGAAGTTTGCCATTCAGACATATCTCCAACACGAAGAATTATGGAGTTGTGTTGAAGGAACTGGTAATGTTGATGCTAAGCTCGACATGAAGGCCAAGGCGAAAATTATTCTACTTATAGATCCCATCAATTATGTGCATGTACAAGAAGCCAAAACATCTAAGGAAGTGTGGGAAAATCTAGCCAAGGCGTTCGATGATAAAGGATTAACACGCAGAGTTGGTTTGTTGAAAGACTTAATTACTACCACATTAGAAAATTGCCAAAATATAGAGGAATATGTAAACAAAATCATGTCAACGGCACACAAACTAAGAAACATATCATTCGCTGTAAATGATGATTGCCTAGGTACGCTACTGTTAGCTGGCTTACCCGAAGTTTATAAGCCTATGATAATGGCGTTAGAAAGTTCTGGTGTACCGATAACATCTGATGCAATCAAGACTAAGCTCCTGCAAGATGTCAGGAGCTCCGGGTCTGCTGCGTTCTATGTGAATAAAAATTATGGCAACAAAGTAAAAGATGGTTCTCCGAAAACTGAAAAAGTGTACAAAGGCCCACGGTGTTTCAAGTGCAATAAACATGGGCATATATCTAAGAACTGCAAATCCAAGAAGGAACAAAGTTCCAGTAAGGAATCTGGATACGTTGCAGTGTTTTCAGCGACAACAAGCAATGATGGTGGCTGGTATATTGATTCAGGGGCATCCATGCACATGACAATGAAACATGACTGGCTCTATGATGAATCATCACCTCCGATTGCAAGTATTAGAATTGCCAATGATGAAATGCTTCCGGTTAAAAGTATGGGCAAAGTAAACATAAATGTTGTTGGAATAGATGGTAATATAAGAACCATTCAGGTTAAAAATGTCTTATATGTACCAGAATTGACAAACAATCTTTTATCTGTTAGTCAGATGATTAATAATGGATGTTCTGTACAGTTTAATAATAGTGGCTGTAAAATATTCAATAAAGATAATCAAGAAGTTGCTGCAGCAAAACTCATTAAGAATATGTACCGGCTTGTTACGCATAGTATACCAGCATACATCTGTAAATCAAATGAGTCTGATTATTACACATGGCATCAGCGAATGGCACATTTGAATCTGCAAGACTTAAATAAACTAACAGAATGCACCAAAGGAGTTGATTTTATTAAAAACAAAAATAAAATAATTTGTGAATTTTGTCAAGAAGGAAAACAACCCCGGTTGCCGTTTCCAACAGGAGGTTCCCGTGCCATGCAACCTCTGGAGTTGATACACTCTGACGTCTGTGGACCGATGGAAGTGAAATCTTTGGGTGGAGCTAAATATTTTCTTACCTTCACAGATGATTATACCAGGAAAGTATACGTTTATTTCCTAGTTAATAAGTCAGATGTATTGACTAAATTTAAAGAATTTAAAGCCTTAGCTGAAAACCAGCTTACCCTTAAAATAAAATGTATTCGGACCGATAATGGTGGAGAGTATTTGAGTAAAGAGTTCTCCGATTATTTAAAGAATTCTGGAATCATACATCAAACCTCAAATCCATATACACCACAGCAAAATGGCCTCGCCGAGCGTATGAATCGCACGTTGATGGAAAGAGCACGCTGTATGCTAATTAATGCCAATTTACAGAAACATTATTGGGCAGAAGCAGTATCAACAGCTGCATACATTACTAACCGTTGTCCAACAAGTGCACTGTCATATTTAACGCCTGAAGAGAAATGGTCTGGAAGAAAACCTGATATTGGACATTTTAAAATTTTTGGATGTGACGCTATGGTCCAAACGCCAAAAGAAAAACGTCAGAAATTGGACCCTAAGGCAAGTAAATTTATTTTTATTGGTTATTGTGAGAATACCAAAGGTTACAGACTTTTCAATCCAACATCAAAGAAAATAGTTATAAGTAGAGATGTTATATTTCTTGAAAATTCATTGAAAAGGAAGTATGTAACGGTACCGCTGTCAAATAATTCCGATGGTAAAATTGAAAATGTGGACATAAATACGCAGACAGAATCATCTAGTTCAGATGTACAAATCAATGAAGAAAGTAATATAAATAATATGTCTGATGCTAGCAAAAGTGATGATTCTTTTCATTCTTATGATGGTTCTGCGGATATTCCTGAAAGAAACGAAGCAGTTCAAAGTGGTCATAATACCAGATCTAAAACCAGAAAGTTTATACTTGAACCAAATTATTTTTTGTGTCAGAAAAAAGATCAAGATCATTCTGACATACCGAATACTTATACTGAACATAAGTGAATATAATCAAAACTCAATATGCTTAAACGTCGACAATCAAAGTGCGATTGCAGTCATCAAAAATATAGACTACCACAAGCGATGCAAGCATATTGACATAAAATATAAATTTGTCAAAGAAAAATTTCAAGAAAAAGAAATAGATCTAAGTTATGTTTGCACTAAGGAGCAATATGCTGATATATTTACAAAAGCTCTTCCAAAAGACAGGTTGCAGTACTTAAGAAGAAAATTGGGTGTACATTTGTTTCCCAATTAAACTTTTCCTTTTAAACTTTTGATGGAGTAGACGTGTTTTTTTATCTCCGACTATATTTAACTTAAAAGTGGTTTTTTCCGGTTGACTGGCTTTCTGATGTGGTGAACTATATGCAATTGAACGCATTTTGGCAATTTATAAAAAAAGATTCTTTCAAGACGGCACAAAATTAACAAAATAATAAATTTAATATTCAATATCAAAAAAAAAAAATACGAAAGAAAGACACAAAATAAATTGCATTATTGTTCCCGCGTTTTTCGTTTTTTAATATGAGTCCGCCAAAGAGTAATTACTGCACAAGACTAGCAATGAAAAGTCTCTTGCCTGAGAAGACACGAACCCCACCGAGTACACCACCAACTGTCTCTTCAAAGGTAATTATGCCTGTTACACAAATTCCTGAAAATCTCTTGCTGGATATGACTCGAACACCGAAGAACTCACCAGTTGCCTGTCCAAAGGTAGCTGTGCTCACTACACAAGTTCTCGATGAACGCCTTACCATGCTAAGTGAGTCATTATTACAAAATATAAAAATTGAACTAATTGCTCTGCGTGAAGAGTTCACAAAAAAACTGACTGAAATGGATCAAGACTATAAAGAGAAAATATCTAAATTGAATGATGAACTCAATTTGGCTACTGAGCGTATTACTGGTATCGAGCAACGGTCAACTGAAGTGGATACTGCCATAAAAGAAATGGAAAGAAGGGAAGAAGAGAGAGAAGACGATAATGAGTTAACTGTGCAGGCGTTAAGAGAAGAACTATACAGCATGCATACAACAATTGGAGCAATAGAACGTCGAGAAGTTGCAACTGATGCTGTGCTGTCTGGAGTACCTGTGAGTGATAATGAGAACCTAGCAGCGATATTCAACAAAATGTGTGCTTCTATCGGCTGTAATCCACCAACACTAAGAGCAATCTTTCGAGTAAAAAGAGGTGCTGCTAATAAAGTAAATAAGCCAGCTCCTATTATAATCAAACTACATAGTTCATATGAGCGAAACTCATTACTACGGTCTGCGGCTCTTTATCGGAAGAGAAAACATAAAGAGTTATTGTTATCTGATCTGGGTTTTAGTTCGAACGTCAGCTGTTATCTGAATGAAGGTTTGACTAAGAGTGGGCGTGAAATTCTGCATAGTGCACTTAAACATAAAAAAAACAATCACCTTTTCTCTGCATATGCTTTCTTAGGTGTTATTTATGTCAAAAAGTATGAGAATGAAGAAAGCTCAGCAATTGAAAATCTACACCAACTTGATGATATAGTCGGGGTTGATTTAGCTGAACGTGATGAATAATATAAATAAAGGGAGATTCATCGTATTAAATTTTGTATTAGAATTAGTATTAAAAATTGCATTCACCATTATTATTTGTTTAGTATTATTATTTTTAATATTATTATTATTAGTATCTTTTTTTCCATTTCTAATTTTCATCTTCTCTTATATCTCACATCTTATTAGTACTTTTGTAGTGATTTGGTTACATGAAACATTTTATCGGCTATTATCAATCTTAATTACGTCTAAATTTTCTATTTCATATTTTTTATATGATGAACCATAGTAATCGTTATACAAGTGGCATTGGCAGTGATGTTTTGATTAAAGTTCTTTGCGCGCAACATTCTGGTCTCAATATAGTGCACTTCAATGCTAGAAGTCTAAATCCAGATAAGCTTGACTATGCGAACTTTGTTTTTCAAAATTCTGGCGTAGATGTCATATGTGTTTCTGAAACCTGGTTCTGTAGCGATGTTCGTGACTCTGTCTATAGGATTAACAATTATAACCTTTTCAGGAATGATAGGATTGGGAAAAAAGGAGGTGGTGTTGCCATATACTGCCGCAATAATTTAAATATCAAATTAATTAGTAAATCGTCATCTGATAGTTCCGTTGAATTTTTAAATGTTTGTATTTTTGATGAAAACACAAAAGTTTTCTTGTCTTGTGTGTACAATCCGAATAAATGTTTTACTCTAGATCAATATTTTGCTGATTTAAATGAATTTTTAATTAGCTATGACTTTTTTGTAATTTGTGGTGATTTTAATGTTAACTTGTTGTGTCAAGATAACTCTTCAAAATGTCTACATGAAAATGTTTTATCTGCGGGCTTGTCAATTGTTAATAACACTGTGCCGACGCGATTTGCGTGTAATGTGACTCCTAGTCTCCTTGATTATTTTATAGTGTCTGATTTGTCATCCACATTATTGTTTGATCAAATCTATTTTTTATCTGACCATGACCTGATTTTTTGTACGTTAAGCGTTGACTTGTCCCGAAATAGTAATTCGGCTGTATTTTCTTTTCGAGACTTTAGATCAATAAACTCTAACACCCTTAATAATGACCTTTGCTCCATGTCATGGAATGAAGTATGGTCTAGTGAAACAGTAAACAATAAGCTTGAGAATTTTACGAAAACCATTGTTAACCTTTACGAAAGACACGTTCCTATAAAAACGATTACAGTCAAAAATACAAAATGTCCCTGGTTTACTTCCCGTATACAACATAATATTAAGAAAAAGAATAAGCTGCATAATATTTGGAGAAAGAACCCTACACCAGAAAACTGGGAAAATTTTCGTGTAGCTCGGAATCTCTCAAATTGTGAGATTAGGCAGTCAAAAATTAGATTCTGTGCGGCCAAGTTAGATTCTAGACTTCCTGCTAAAATTCTATGGAAAAACTTAAAAAACTTTGGTATCAATGACAAACAATCCTCTGAGTGTAATGTTGATCCGGATATCCTCAATAACTATTTTACTGCTAATTCATCGGTTTCTCAAAATTGTAACTACGAATTTTCAGGTATGTCTATTCCTCAAAGTTTTCAGTTTAATGCTGTTAATGAGGACGATGTTTTGAAGTGTTTACTTGGAGTTAAATCGAATGCTATTGGAGAAGATGGCATTTCTTTGAAATTTATTAAGTTAATTCTTTACCATATTCTTAGCCCCTTAACACACATCCTGAATCATTGTTTTACAACTTCCACATTTCCTCAGTCTTGGAAAGTTGCATTAGTAACACCTGTGCCCAAAAAATCTTCAGCAAGTGAGCCCAATGAATTCAGGCCAATCAGTATTTTATCCTGTTTGTCTAAAGTCTGTGAAGCCCTTATGGCTAACCAAATAAGTAAATATCTAAATGATAACAACCTCTTATCTCCACATCAATCTGGCTTCAGAACTGGGCACAGTTGTTCTACTGCAACTATGAAAATATTGGAGGATGTAAGGCCGTCGTACGACAAAGGTCATATAACACTGCTCTGTATGCTCGATTTCTCCAAAGCTTTTGACAATGTGAATCATTTTCTATTATGTCAAAAACTACACTATGTATATGGTTTCTGTGATACTGCAGTGCGTCTCCTACAAAGTTATTTAACTAATAGACTACAAAGAGTAAAACTTCATAATAAACAGTCTCAGTACAATATCGTAAATAGTGGTGTTCCCCAAGGATCAGTCCTTGGCCCACTGTTATTTACCATTTTTGTCAATGACATCTTTCTAAGTTGTAGAAATGCGACTATGCATGCATATGCGGATGATGTGCAACTATATGCATCTAGCTGTGTTGGTCTTCTGGATGATTTGGGCTGTAGGCTGAATGAAGACCTGGAATCTATACAGAAATGGGCCAAGCAAAACTGTCTTCAACTTAATGCTAAAAAGTCGTATGTGTTGCCTATTGCAAAAGATCAGATATTTCCAGAGGACATACCTCATTTGTTTATAGGAGAAAATAGTATTCAATTAGTAAATAAAGCAGTAAGTTTAGGCTTTCATATAAATTCTTCGCTCACATGTACCGATCATGTTAATAATGTGGTCAGTAAAATATATTATATACTACGCAATTTAAGAAAGTCGGCAGAGTTCACTCCCATTGAAACTAAAAAAAAACTCGTGATTCAGCTGATCGTCCCAGTTATAACCTATTCAGATTTAGTGTACAGTAAGCTCGACTCAAGCTCACAATTAAAGCTGCAGATTGCTTTTAATCACGCGACACGCTATGTCTATGGCTTACGGAAATATGACCATGTGTCAGAGTTTAAAAAAAGAATTTTAGGATGTGACATAATTACATACCTAAGCTTCAGAAACTGCGTCTTTATGAATAAGCTGATACACACAAAAACGCCAGGATATTTGTATGACAAACTTAATTTTAGCCGATCTCAAAGAAGTCAAATGCTTGTTCTGCCAAGATTTAACTATCTTAACTCCACACGCTTATTTTTCATTAATGCCGTCAGGCTTTGGAATTCTCTGCCATGTCATTGTAAGACTATTATTGGTATCAGAAAATTTAGACAATCTATATTTCAGTTCCTTGCTCAATAACGCCGCAAACAAATCGCTTTCCTTCCTTTTTCTCTTCTTTTATTTCCGCCTGTCTTTTAGATTAAAAAAAAAAAAAAAAAAAAAAAATATATATATATAAAATAGTATAAGTATTTATTTATTTTTTTTTTTATATATATTTTGTATTTATAATTTAATTATACTCCATTTGTACTTTCTCTAAGTTATTGAACTTTGTATTTTAAAAGAATTTAATTCTTATAATACGTATGTTTTGTAAGCCAATAAATTGAAATTGAAATTGAAAAAAATTGAAAAAAAAATTAAATGTATCAACAAGTAAATATTCATTCAAATTATATTATGTACTTTACATAATATTGAAATGCAGTAAGGTTTTAATTTGATGGGAGTATTGAAATTAGTTAAAATTACAACCTGCTACTGATTTCTACTTGTATAGTATTTTATGTATTCAACTTATGTTCTATTGTTTTCTGTCATATAGAAAATTTTCATTCAATTTTTAATTCTTCTCTGGAATAAACGTTTTTCTTTTCTAATAAAACTATTAGTTTTTCATTAGTTTAAGAGTTTTACAGCAGGCCGAAGTAGTACTTTTTTTCAATCGCTTCTACTTCAATATCAAGTTATAAAAATTTACTTTGAGTATGAAATTTCCGCCTTTATCACAGCTTCCAAATGGCATATACGAAAATTAAATTTTCCAATTTTTTAAATGAAAAAAAGGGAAAATTTGTAAACAAATAGATTTTTTTCAAATTTGGACATGATTTTTTTGCTTTTTTTTTAAATAAGTTAAAAAATCATTTTTTTAAATACTGTCAAAAATTTCGGCAAACAGGCGCAAAACCGTTCCGTAGCGCTACTCGAATCGACAAGTTTGGACTCGACTTTCACTTGTTTGAACGGCTAACGCACGCGAAGTGCAGTGAGGAATTAGCAGTTTATAATAATTTACGTTGTTGTGATAAGTGCGGAGCGAAAATACCAAAAATGTCGAAATTTAATTTCAAAGATCGCTGTTGCAATCCATTTAATTATAAAAATCATTGCAAGAGTAAGCAGACTAACAGTTTGCGCCGAGTTTCCGCTCCTCTTCTGCAAAAATTTGATTTTTTGCAACCAACTGATGTTTTGTGTGCAACGTGTAGGCTGAGAGCAAATAAAATGTCGAAAAATGATTTTCGTGAGTATTTCAATAATGATTTTGATTTTTCGTACGTGGGCCGTGAATAAAAAATTGATTGCTCCATAAATACTTAACCGTCCATCCTCAAATTTGGACAATATTTAAAAAATGATTTTATTTCAATAAAAAAAAGCAAAACAATTATGTCGAAATTTGAAAAAAATCTATTTTTTTACAAAGTTTTCCTTGTTTTCATTTGAAAAATTAAATTAAATAGTTGATTCCTCCGTTAATACTTAACTCTCCATTCTCAAATTTGGACAGTATTTAAAAAAATGATGCTGCAACTCATTTCAATAAAAAAAAGCAAAAAAATTATGTCCAAATTTGAAAAAACTCTATTTCTTTACAAATCTTCCCTTTTTTTCATTTAAAAAATTGAAAAATTGAATTTTCGTATATGTCATTTGAAAGCTGTGAGAAAGGCAGAAATTTCATACTCAAGGTAAATTTTTATAACTTCGCTTGATATTGAAGTAGAAGCGATTGAAAAAAAGTACTTTTTTACAAACGCCAAACTTCAAAATTTTTTTTCTCAAAAATTCAGCTCAATATATTGAAATATTGTTGCGTCGTAAAAAAATGTTTTACCAAAAAAAAAAAAATGTTGGTGGCAAATTTTGTGTGGAATGCCCCATATATAAATCAAAATTTTTTAAACATTAACTCAAAAAAACTATTATGTATGATAGTAAGAACCACAATTACCTGAAGTTGAAGGTTCCATTAAAACTTTTTCCACAAAAAACTTTTTTTTTAATAAAAATGTACTTTAAAAAAGCCAAAAAATTCCAATTTTTCACAGCGCGCGAACGAAAGCAAAAAAAGTTGATCTTCAACCGCATATAACTTTTTAACTAGTAATGTTAGGTCAACAATTTTTATTGTTTGTGACGCAGAATTTAATTATCTTTAAAACCCGGTTCTTCAAATATTTTTTTTTTTTTCAATTAAATGAGTAAAAGCGCATACAATACCCCTTTGTGCAGCGTACAAACATTACATTTGGATTGTATGTATTCTCCTTTGACTCCTAGGCGAAGCATAAGGGCAATATGAAACGTCTCCATTTGTCGCGATCCCTTGCGATAACTTTGATTTCTTGCCACGTTTTCCAGTTGGTTTTCGGTCTACCACGTCCTCTACTGCCTTATGGATTCCACTCAAGAGCCTGGCGACAGACTTAGAAAAAAATGTATGAACACAACCTTGGTTTTCATTCGAATCCAAAGTTTTTAATGGAGGTTATCGTGAATCAAGATTCCCGGAGAATTTTCTTAAACTGCAATAGAGAATGCACGACAGTTTGAGAAAATTCCCCGGGAATATTTATTCACGATAACCCCCAATATGTCGAAAGTATAAAAAATGCTGTCGGATAAAATTTTGGGGCGTTTGACGTGTCGGACATGCCGAATATGCCAAAATTATGAAATAAAAAAACTTATTAAAATAGAGCTAATTTTTTCAGAATTGGTCAATAAAAATATTCAAAATGAAGTGGTAACATTGTCGGACAAAAATTTTGCGGCGTTTGACAAGTCGGACACGCCGAATATGCCAAAGTTACGAAATAAAAAAATTTATTACCACAGAGCCAATTTTTGCAGAATTGGTCAGTAAAAATATTCAAAATCAAGTGGTAACTTTGTCGGACAAAAATTTTGGCGCGTTTGACGAGTCGGACATGCCGAATCCAAAGTTACGAAATAAAAAATTTATTACCACAGCTCAATATTTGCAGATTTAGTCAATAAAAATATTCAAAATCAAGTGGTAACATTGTCGGACAAAAATATTGGGAAATAACAATAGTTGGACAAAAAATATTTTAATTAACAAACTAGTAAGGGTGTAACATTTGGCCTGGCCAAACATTAAATACCCTACACTGCAGTATTTTGAAAATTTTGCTTATATGGGAGGTGCCACACCCTTTTGTCCGATTTCACCCAGTTTTTGCTCAGAGCGTGCATTTATTGTCCTTAGTATGTGATTGAAGTTCAGTTGGATTACCTCAAAAAACGTTTTAAGTATAGCCTTTTGAATCTTTTGCTTATATGGGAGGTGCCACGCCCTCTTGTCCAAGTTCGTCTAGTTTTAGCTCAGAGCGTGCATTTATAGTCTTTAGTATTTGAGTGAAATTTAGTTGGATTATCCCATAAAACTCTTCCAGTATAGCGTTTTGAAGCTTTTGCCTATAATTGTCCGAATCCGCCTAGTTTTTGCTCAGATCTTGCGCTAAAAATTCGAAGTATTCTAGTTGCTCCTAAAGTTGCATTTTGAATATATTTTTTGTATGGGCGGTAGGCGTGTCCATTGACCGATTTCGCTCATTTTCAATCCCACGAGCTAACTTTTGCGACAAAGCCAACGCACCTAATTTCATTGAATTATCGCGGTTAGTTTTCCCGTAAAAAATATTTCCACGCACAGCCAGCCAGCCAGACAGACGGACATGGCTATATGGACGCAGGAGATGACGCTGATCAAGAATATATGAGGAGTGATTTTTCAAAAGGGCGTAAAACCACTTCCAACGTCGAACAAACCTAAGAATGCCATCGCCATTACCATCCTAAAATGCATCCTCTAGTTCAAAATTCATCACAAAAAATCCATTTTTCCAAGGTAAAATCGTGATCAAAAGTCGCATTTCAGAACAAAAGGGCTTATTTCCATATAATTTCATAGAAATTTTTAAAGTTTGATACAAAAAGGCGTATTTCGAATAGTGGCCAAAAAAACTTTTAATATTTTTTATATGTCCAAGGCTATATATGTAGGTGCTTACATACAATGCCTATAGACATCAAAATAAACTTCCAAATGGTGAAATAAGAGTGATTTCGAAACAAAAGGGCTTATTTCCAAACGTTTCAGAACGAAAGGGCTTATTTTCAAATGTTTTTTACTTTTTGCAATTACTACAAATATGTTACAACAAAAATGTTAAGGGGATTAGAATCTTTGGTCAATTCGCTATAACACTGGAGATATTAAAAAAAAAAATAAGTTATTGTAAACAGCCCATAAAATTTTTTGCTCATTACTGAAAATTTGTTTAACATGGTTTTACGCCCTTTTGAAAAAACACTCCTCATATATACTTTTCTATATCTGTCACGCCTCCTCTGCGTTACAAACGGAAGGACAAAGTGAATATACCCTGGGTGTAGGGTATAAAAAGTGAGTGAACGAGCACTAGAATATTTTTCGTTGCCGGGAGAGGAAAAAAATGTTCACCGACCCCCACTAAGTTTACCTCTCCAATATTTCTCTCAAACATACTACTGCCTTTTTTCCACCCCTTAAGGGGGCTCCCATACAAAATGTTGATAAAAATATCAAAACAAAAATTCCTCATTGCCGGAAGAGGAAAAAATGTTCACAAACCCCCATTAATTTTTCCTCCCAATATTTTTGTCCGAAAGATTTTATATACTTTTAACATATTAAAAACTTTTGGTTCGAATGAACACCAAGGTTGTGTTATTAAATTTTTTTCTTACCTGAAATCCATGAGTTTGTGGTAGCTTGAAGGGTAAACTCCCCACCACCATACTTCCTCACTCTCAAAATTTTGTCCGACTCGACCTGAACATTAAATACACGAAGTCTCAGAATAGTGTTTATGAATCTTTTTTTGTTCGCGGGCCCACGGACTAAAGCCTTAAGTATACGCCCTAAGCATTTACTGACAAATATTTGAAGCTTTTTCATTTGTTGTTCAGTAACAAGCCACGTTTCGCACCCATATCACAAAACCGATTTCACATTCGAATCAAAATTGCGCGCTTTCGTTTTGGTGGATATAAGGAAGAAGACCATATTTTGTTCAGCTGAGCAAACGCGCCTTTCGCTTTTGCTATTCTTGAGTTGATATCCTCTTTTGCTTCACCATCCATGGAGATAATGCTACCTAAATACGTGAAGCTGTCGACGTTTTCAAAGTCATCACTGCCAGCTTTAAACGTGATGTCATTCCTGTTTGCGTTCAGGTTCATGCATTTAACCTTGGATGCGTTGATTTATAGGCCGACTATTTGCGATTTCAAGACAAGGTCTTTGCAGATGTGAGTGTTTGGACGATAGAAGGCAAATGTCGTCAGCGTAGTCGAGATCTTCTAGATGTTTTGTAAAGTTCCTTTGGATACCTCTTTTGGCCTTATTAAGAGCGTTATCTAGGATATCGTCAAGAACGATAAGGAAGAGAGATGGTGATAATAAACAGCCTGAATAAGTGGTGAAGGTCGGTGACAACAATCTGTTGTGTAACACACTGCATTGTTCAAGAATTATTCTGAGGGTGTTGATTTGATCCACGCATGATCGGTCTGGTCGTTGCTTTCAGATGGCCGAATCAACTTTTTCGCTTACCCTGTTTGGAAGCACTTTGACAGTACTTTTGATAGTACATATAGTACATGGTACTTGAAGCAAAGTTATTCGTCTATAATTTCGGCACTAGCTTAGGCCACCTTTTTTTTTTGGCAATTTGACTAGCATGCCATGTAGCCAATCTTCTGGAAAACTCTTTTCGCTCAAGATTCTGGAGAGGATAGGATGAAAAATTTTAGCTGATGTAATGGGGCATAATTTCAGCAGTTCAGCTGTTATTTGATCTATGCCGGCAGCTTTGTTGTTTTTTAAGCTTTGGATAGCTTTCACTATTTCTTCGGTTGTAGGCGGTTGCGTCACTACGGCAGTTGAAGGTGGTTATTCTGTTTGCAAGGATATGAAATACGTGGTATTCAATATATCTTAAAAATACTCTTTTCATCTCTTTAGTTAGTCATCTGAGGATGTTAAGAGATTTCCATTTTTGTCATTGATAGGGCGGTTCTGTTGGTACTTTCTTCCAGATAGTATGCGGGTGATATCGTAAAGCTGTCTCAGATTTTGAGCATTTGTAGTGCTTTCGTCTTCGCTCGCGAGGTCGTTATACATTTTTCTTTTGTGTTCTCTGCACGATCGCCTGACTTTTTTATTGAGAGAGTTAAAGACTTTTTCGGCGTCGTTCTTTTGCCTTCTAGTTTTAGCGTCGTTTGTCAGCTTTATCGCGCTTCTTCTTTTTTCAACAAGACACCACGTTTCCTCGCTCATCCAGTGCTTATTATTTGAGGGTAGGAACCCAAGTATTTTTCACTGAAGTTTAAGAACGCAGCCTTAGCGGCCCTCCATGATGTTTTAATAATTCCAAAAACAATCGAACGGAACTGGTTTAAGTTCTTCAATGAAAGACCTGCGGATCTCGTCGTTCTTTAGCTGAAGCACGTGGAATTTTCTTGTCACTGGAATGTTTAATTAGCGGCAAGTTTTAGTCAAATGACCGCGACGAGAACATGGCGATCGGAGCCTATGTCAGCGGACCCATCCGCGGTGCCCGAGTAGCCCGAGCCTCCCTCGATAGTGATTTTTCACTATGATGAATTTGTGGAGGGCGGCTATTGAGCACTTTATTGAGCGCCAGTGATTCAATAGACGTACTGGCAAGATGCATATACAGACCATTGAGGGCATCGTGGATAGGCCCAGGATCCCAAGAGTCAGGCAAGAAGTCTTAGATGGCTTCCCTGTAGCACCAAAACTCTTCCCTGATGCACCTGTGATCCGTCGGAAAACTGACCACCCTATTAGTGGGGTGATCTGAACTGAAGCAGATCAGCAGGAACTGTTGTGCTAGCAGGGTATTATGTAGTCTGACTTTTAGGAGCCCGGTCTCATCATGCGGATGATCAGCGTTGGACATGAGGTGACACCCAGTAGCTATACGCAAGGCACTGTTCTGTCTGGACTGGAGGTTGCTCCACTGCGTGTCGCTGAGTGCCAGAGACCAGCTGGGAGCGGCGTAATTCAAGATGGATCGCTCGATCGTCTTATATGTCGCGATCAGGGTCTCCTTGTCCTTACCCTAAGAGGTTTCGGCAATGGCACTCAGCTCACGGGTTCTTTTACTTAATTTGGAGCAAACCTCACTTGCGTGCCTTGAGAATTTGTATAGGTCACCCCGAGGATTTTCGGATATTTAACAGTTGGTATTCGGTCTCCGTTTATATGGATATTGAGGGATTTAGTGACCTCGCTAGTCCCTGAGGTGAAGAGCGTCGCAGAAAACTTTTGCGTAGCAAGTTGCAGCTTTCGGTCATCGAAGAACTGTTTGAGTACAACAAGATACGCATTGATCCTCTGCTCAGCCTCTGAAACTGTTTTGGCTAATGCCACAATAGTGCAATCATCAGCGTATTAGACCAAAGTGACCTCGGACGGAGGAGGTGGTATGGTGGAGAGATAGAAATTGAAAAGCAGCGGCGGTAGCATGCCCCCTTGCAGCACGCCCATCTTCAGTTTTCGGAATTTAGAGGTAGCACTTCTAAATTCTACGAAAGCCCGTCTACCATGTACGTAGGCAGTACCTTTTGGTACTGACGGGGAGGGTCGTGTTTTGAAGATCCGCAAGGAGGATGTGAAGATTCACAGTATCAAAGGCCTTTGAGAGATCTAGAGCCACTGCAATCGTACGCAGGCGCGGCGTTTTGCAGTTAAGCCCCTCTGTAATTACAGATGTGATCTCGGCCAGGGCAGTGGTGGTGCTTTGGTTCTGCCTGAAATCGTGTTGATGACCAGCAAGTTTATGATGCTGCTGAAGTTGCGGCAAGAGAAGTGCTTCCAACACCTTCGCCACAGGACATAATAGTGAAATGGGCCGATAGGAAGTGCACAAGTCAGCAGGTTTGCCCGGTTTAATTATAGGGATTTAACGGGCATCCTTCCACATAGTGGGTATGTTCCTGCAAGCGATGGTGAGGTTGAAAATCTCTGTTAGGTAGCGCATTGCCGACGGGTGTAACTTCTTCAGCATCACCATGGCAATACCGTCAGGACCAAGGGCCCTGGACGGTTTTGTTTTACGAACCGCTGCCACCACTACATCCTGAGTGAAAGGCTCAGGATTCTGTCTACTGAAAAATCAAAAACCACATATCTTTAATTACATGAATCTTGTTTAAAACAATATGAAATTAAAAAACTCTTCATGGTCTTATGCCCAATTAACACAGCTTTATTTTGGCATCAAAAACTTAAAGATTCGATCATACATAACAAACTTGAGGGTGTTTTTTTTAAGCACGATAGAACTAGAAACTGTAAAAAATAGCAAAAAATTAAATTGTAATCAAATTTTTTTTTTATTCGGAAGATCAATACATTAACATTTCAAAATGATTTCGGGGATTGGACGATTATGTGTGTCATAAAAATCACCAATTCGTCTAAAAGTAGCACGAATCAACTACTGATTTTCAAAGAAAATTTGATTAATTTCGTTGCCCGATAAAGCTTGAAATTTTAAAATATAGCACAAAAAATTAAATTATAATTTAAATTTTTCTTTTATTTGGAAGATCAATACATGGCTTTAACATTTGAAAATATTTTGGGCGATTGGACGATTGTTTGCGAATAATACTCACGAAGACGACTTAAGTTGCACGAATCGACGACTGATTTTTAAAGTAAATTCTGATAATTTCGTAGCTTTGTTCAAGCGTGCGTCTATTTATGATGATTTGCTAGAGAATACTGAAACAAATAATAAAAAAACGATCATCAAAATTTAATTTTTTGTGTTATTTTTTACAATTTGAAGATATATCAGTCTTAAAAAACACCCTTTACAAAGTCATTGAATTGAATTATCTTTATAATTTATAATTATAATTAGCGTTATAAACTTTAGCGGAAAAACTTTTGTTTTTTCCTGAGGAAATATTTTTTCAATAAAATATAGAGGTAAAAAAAACCTGGCGTGAGTGGCACTTCATATCTAGGCAAGGATATTTTTAATTAAATGTTATTTAATTAAACTTTTTATCCCAATTACGGTCATTTTTTTTCTAAATAAATTTGGTGGCAATCGAAAGCCCAAATAATCTTCACTAGAAAAATGGGCAGTGCAACGTCTTCCTCAAAACTGGTTCATAATTTCTCTGAAACTGCTTGATGCAAATAAGGACTGTATCGAATAGAAACTGCACACTTTCATTTGCTTGTAACATATGTAACTGTTTTATTATTTTTTTCTTTTAAGTTTTTTATACCACGAAATAAATTTTTTAATCACGGTTGCCACACCAAAATTTTTTTTGTGACCAAAATTTAATAAAAAAGGACCAAAATGAAAAAAAGGACCAAATTTAATTTTTTTTTTATTTTATTTCCTTTTATTTAATAATATTAACAAAAGTGTTAAATTCACTTTTTGATTAACAAATTAAATTAAGTAATGTTCTAGGGCTGTGAAAAATTTTTGTCGTATATAGAATTAGGTACTTTCATAAACAAATAACAAAAAAAAAGTGTTACTTTTTATTACTTCAAAAGTTATGAATTATCCTTTATGTTGCGGCGTTATTTCCGTACAAAAAAAAAAAAAAAAAAAAAATGTGTAATGTACATATGTACATATGTAACTTTTGAAGTAATAAAACGTTTTTTTAATCCTAAAAATTTTTCACAGCCCCAGAAAAAGATATTTTTAATAACAAATGACGTGATATGTGAGCATAATATTTTTTTTTTTTATAAATTGCCAATAACACTGTTCAACACAATAAAAAACACATGAGAAAATCCAAAAAATTCTTAAAGTACACGTTAAACAAAAATACCCGTGTCTCGCACGTCACATTTTTTTTAATCGATTTTTGAAGTTTTTTTATCTGTACATGAAAAAAACAAAAATTTAACCATATGATCCTTTCATCTGAGGTGTATCATGTGTTCAGCAAACTTGTGCAGGATGTTGCGGGGAATATTTTTGTAAAAAATTTAAACCCTGTACAATCCCACATGTGGGTAATTTTTGCCCTTTTATTAAAAAGGAAAAAAAATGACACCTAAAACAGGGGAATATTGAGTCAGTATGTACTATAGAAATATCTGCTGAACACTAAAAAAGCATAAGGACTTCTAATAATCAATATTTTCCAAAATTTCACCCCACTGTAAAACTCTAAAACTACATTTTGGACAAAACTCGTTTTCACAAGATCATAACGAAATCACACAAGGATCAGTTTCTTAAAGCACATTAACCCATTATATCCTGTTTTAATGGGTCTTTTTGACCCTTTTCTCTAAAACTGAGCTACAATGGGTTACAGAATTTTGCAAAAGTGTTCTAAAAAATTTCACTAAGAATTACCACAGACAAAAAATTCTTAAATGCTTAAATTCTTAATATGCAATGTGAAAAGTTCTAATTGATTTCAACGATTTTTTTAGTTTCGGGCTTCAATTTTGACCTTTACGTATTTAGAAACTAGTAGTGAAATTTTATAGCAAATATTTCTGTAGTACATACTGACTCAATATTCCCTTGTTTTAGGTGCCATTTTTATACCTTTTTAAAAAAAGGGCAAAAATGACTCACATGTAGGGGTTAAAATTTTGCACAAAAATATTCCCCGCAATATCCTGCATAACTTTGCTGAACACATGATACACCTCAGATGTAAGGATCATATACATATATGTATGTAGTAAAATTCATCGATTTAACACAAGAATGCGGTATTTTGGCTTTTTTCATGTACAGTGGATAAAAAAACTTCAAAAATAAATTAAAAAAAAATGTGACGTGCTGGAGAAAAACTACGAGACACGGGTATTTTTTTTTAACGTCTACATTAATAATTTTTTGCATTTTCTCATGTTTTACAAAGAGTTCGAAATTGTCGGACAGTGTAATTAGCAATGTATTTAAAAAAAAAATTTATATTCGAAGAGTAGTTTATGAGCAATGAATTTTAGAAAAAAGGTCTGTTCCATAGTTTCAAAAACTTCAATCGTAAGAAACTGTAAAAAAAGCAATTAAACAATTTTTATGCAGTTTTTATTGCCTTATAACAAAGGTATGTATCTAAAAATCATCATGCAAAAAAAAAAAAAAAAATAGCAACTTTGGGTTTTTCATAGCCGAGTTGGGAAAACCTTAGCCAGCTTTATTTTTACACCAAAAACTTAAAGATTGAACCATATATAACAAACTTGAGTCTTTTTGAACAAAAAATTTTAATTAATTTTAGTTATCAAAATGCTAACATACGAGTACAGAGATAATTCAATTCAATGACTTTTTAAAGGGAGTTTTTTTAAGACTGATAGATTGGACGATTAAGTGTGTCATAAAAATCACCAAGTCGCACACTGCGTTGGCTAGTGGGCAAAAATCAAAATTTTTTGTGACTCGAAACCTAATAATATTGGTATCTATCGACAGGTAATTGTATCAATAAAATAAAAACAAAATATTTAGGGGAAAAACTCAGTTTTGGCTACGCTGTGACACTTCAAAGTTGAGATATTTTTCAAAAAAAATCATGTTTTATTCACTTCGTTTTGGGTTCTCTTAAACAAATAATTATCAAAAATTTGTCTTTTGATTAAACTAAGCGAAGTAAAGTTTTTTATTATAAATAATATTTGAGTAAATAAATAAAACTAAAAAATTTTGGAGAATATATAATTTGATGTATATTGTAGTGATTTTAATACACGATATTATCAAATGAAAAACTTCAGAAATTGACAAATTTCGATGAAAAAAAAAAAAACAAATCTTATAAAAATAAGTGCCGTTTTTTTTCCTTAATCTACTAGCTCAAATTCTATATAATCAAGAACTGCAAATAACTTTTCCTACTTCGTCCTACAAATATTTTTTTTTTTTTTTTTTTAAAATGCTTAAAACGAAAAATTTGTATGAAATATAAAATTTATGTTGAAAAGTTATATAGCTTCAAAAAATGGCAAAAAACGATTTTTTTTGGTTTTTAGGCTACAATATCTCATAAACTATACATGATAGAGCAATTCTGAGGTTGGATTCGCGTTTAGCATCGCAAAACACATCGATTGTGATTATTTTAATTTTTCTTTAATGTAGTTAAAAATTTTTTTTTTTCTTTTTGTATGGGAAAATGCCCCAATTGGAAAAATCGAGATATTTTCAAAAAGGAATCAGCTACGATTTTGATTCAAAGTGATATTTCATCAGAATAACATTACAAACACTCGGAGACATTCAGTATACGTTGCCATTTTAGTTAAACTTAATGATGCTTCAGGAGCAGTGTGCCGATAGAACTTGGAATTGTAAAAAAATTAAAAAACAAAAAATTAAATTTTGATGATCGTGTTTTTGTTATTTGTTTCAGTATACTCTAACAAATCATCATAAATAGACGCACGCTTGAACAAAGCTACGAAATAATCAGAATTTACTTTGAAAATCAGTCGTCGATTCGTGCAACTTAAGTCGTCTTCGTGAGTATTATTTCTCACACAATCGTCCAATCGCCCAAAATATTTTCAAATGTTAAAGGCATGTATCTTCCAAATAATAGAAAAATTTTGATTAAGCTTGTTAAAATATATCATTGCAAATTAAGGAAATGAACATAACTTTTGTAAAATGTAGACAAACATACCTTTTTGTATTTTTTGACTTTTGGTACTTCTTCTTATTATACCTTCTTGTACAACGTTTTCTTTAACAAGCTTTAAACGTACCTGCGTAATTATTTCAACAAACAATACTTTTCTATAGGTTCTGGGCCCAGAGTACGCCCTATGAATAATAAATTCTACAAAAAATCATTGAGAGTTTTCGGATTCATAAAGATTGGAAAATCCAACCTTACTTTTTGTCACATCGGTCGGCGACACATTCCTTTGTCTGCAAATTGATTTCATTTTGAGATGCAGCTATGTCTACGGCATTTTCCATCACAAATATAGAGAAGTTAACTGGAAGAGATAACTATGCAACATGGAAATTTGCTGTAAAAAATTATTTGCAGCATGAAGAGCTATGGGAAACTATCGAACCGAGCACTTCCTATACGGCAAACAAAACGCGTGACATTAAAGCAAAAACGAAAATTATCCATCTGGTGGATCCAACTATTTATATTCATGTTCAGGAAGCTGAAACTGCGAAAGAGGTATGGTTGGCTTTACAAAAGATATATGACGATTCTGGCTTAACTAGAAAGGTTGGTCTTTTACGTGATCTAATCAACACTACTCTGGAAAATAGTGAAAACGTTGAGGATTTTGTAAATAAAATTATGTCGACAGCACACAAGCTTCGCAACATTGGTTTGAATGTAGATGAAGAGTGGCTGGGAACTTTGTTACTGGCCGATCTACCCGAGATGTATAGGCCAATGATTATGACTATGGAGAGCTCAGGTGACAGGTGTGGCAATCACTGGCGACTCCGTTAAAACTAAAATCCTTCAAGATGTAAAAGAGTCCAAATCAGTTGCTTATTATGCGAAAAATAAACGAAATTTTACATATCAGAAGAAAAATTTTTAAAGCAAACCACAGGGAAAAGGTCCACGTTGTTTTAATTGCAACAAATATGGCCACTTTAGTAAGCAATGTTATTTTAAAAAGAAGCATAATGATTTTAATTCTAAAAGCGACAAAAATAATTCTTATTTTGCTGCTTTTCCTGCTAGTGCAGATTTAGATGAACACTGTTGGTATGTTGACTCCGGCGCATCTATGCACATGTGCAACAACAAAGATTGGTTATATGATGTAATGGCTCCACCAATTTTAACTATAAAAGTGGCAGATAGTAAGACAGTGGAAGTTAAGGCGTGCGGTAAGATAACTTTACATATCAAAGATTTTGAAGGTTTCGAGAAGAAGATTCAATTAAAAAATGTATTATACGTTCCCGATGTAACAACAAATCTTCTCTCAGTCAGTCAAATGACTAAAAATGGATGTGATGTTATATGTGAAAAGAACAACTGCAAAGTTTATCAAAATGAAAAACTAATATTTTCAGCAATCCAGCGAAACTATATGTATCAAGTAAATTTATCTGAAATATCTGCTCTACTATCAACGGCTTGTGAGAATGACGCAAAAATATGGCATGAAAGAATGGGCCATCTGAATTTCAAAGGCTTACTGAAAATTAATGAATGTACTCAAGGTGTAAAAGTGGCAGTGCCAAATGCAAACTTGCGCAGAAGGCAATCAGAGTCGATAAGCGTTCAAACAGGTTGTACAGGGTTAAAGTTTTCTATAAAAATATTCCTCGCAATATCTTGCATAAGTTTGCTAAACACATGATACACAGGATCATATAGGGCCTTATCGTAAATAAATATTCTCGAGAATTTATTCACTAACTCCCTGGTTTGCAATCGCAAAAAAAATTTCGTGGAAAGGGAAAATTCACTGGAAAAATTATGTAATCGGCAATAATTTGGGAGCGAGTTTTTTCACTTTTATTTGTTAAATTTGCTCCTCAACTTTTTGCTAGGGAGTACTAATGTATAAATGAATAATTATAAATAACGTTTGACAGATTAAAAACTTTAGTACAACAATTTTAAAGATTATTGAAATAGCTTTCATATGACACTAAAGTTTTTAATATCCATCCAAGCGTTTCCAACTTATACTGGTTCTGCTAAAACTACTTTTCATTTAATTTTTTTTTTTTTTAAAACTTTTTGATGCAAACTTTTGATATTTCAAATCCACAGAAATGATTAAAAATACATATTTTACTTTGAAAAGCAAAGCATTAATTTAAATTTCACTGCTGCAATTGCTTATTTTTCTTCTTTTGCAATTGCTGTTTCTTCTTCTTCTTCGAATATGTTACTCATTACGAGTAACATAGGTCCCTAATAAGAGAGCTGCCGTAAACACTAGGTTTTTATCACAGCTCTCAGCGTAGCGTCTTTACAGACTTATAGAATAGCTTTATATTATACGATTATAAAATTTATTTTATATTAACGAAATTAATTTTTTCTTTTAACCTATAATTAGGTTATGTACGATACACGCGCCTTTAAAAAAAACACGTGTAACGGGTCTAACTTTAAGACACGCGCGGACGATTACACACGAGAGTACGTCTGTACTCGATCGCGGACAAAACGAAAGACCCATTGCTGTTTCTTGTTTATCTTTTTTTTTAAGTCAGCTGTCAAAATCCAGTGGAAAATGGAAAAAAGGTCAACGATTTATGGAAAAAAGCGTTGCCACGTGTTTTTTTTTTGTGTAAAATGTCTACAAAATTGGAAAAAATCAGCGTTGCAAACTGGTTATTTCTGAAAATGTCAAAGATATGGGCAAGACACAGAGTTGCCAGATGTTGTTTTTGTGTAAAATGTCAACTCTCTTGGAAAAACGCAGCGTTGCAAACTGGTTATTTCTGAAAATGTCAACGATATTAAAATAAAAAAAAGTATCCCTGCAGGAAGGGGAGTTTCCATTAATGACATATTCACTACTTCCAATGCTCCTTCCCCGGGAGGGAGAGAATGGAATTCCCTTCAGATTTACGATAAGGCCCATAGTTAAATTCATCGATTTAACACAAGAATGCGGTATTTTTGGTTTTTTCATGTACAGAGGAGGCTCAATAATGATGAGGGTATGTTTGACCACTAGAGGTGTTGGTTGGATTACCAAAATTGAAGGTCGAATAACAGCAGAGTCTTACAGTGAAATTCTACGAAGTCGAAGAGCATTTGGCCCTATGCTCCTCCTAGGAGTTAAAGGAGAATACATACATACATACATTTGCTTGGTACTTTACAAGATTTGGAAGTAAATGCTTCGATTATTTCTTTTAGCAGGACAATAATCCAAAACACACTGCAAAGAGGAGGGGCACTTATGGGCCATATTGAGAAAATCGATGGAAGGTTAAATTGGTACTCTTAATGAATTTTGGCCTAAGGCTCAAAATGCTTGAGATGCTATTGCTAAAGAAATTTGTGAAACTCTTCTAGATAGTTTGCCCTGAAGATAAAAGCAGCTATTGATGCACTAGGAGTCTATACAAAATATTAACATTAGTTTCCGAGGTTCATAATGTGAAGTCACAAAATTGATCACGCTGAGTATTTTTGATTTTGTTTTATTATTTTTTATTTTAGAAAGAGTTTTCATGGAATTTGTCCCTTGTTTATTTTCCTTTACTTAATGCAGTTTTACCAAAATAAAGACACATTAAAAATACAAACCCATTTCAGACTTTTTATTGGTTGTTTGGATTCATAGCCAAAGCGTGATCAATTTCGTGAGTCACTGTATATCTTGGTGCTCCAAAAAGCAAGCCACTGTTGCTTCGTCCACTATGGAAGCGGAGTATATGGCCTTGGCCACAGCCACTCAAGAAGCTGTATGGTTAAAACTAATTTATTGTGACAACCAAAGTGCAATTCATTTTGCAGACAAGGGATGCTACAGTGCACGCAGCAAACACATCGATATCAGACATCATTTTTTGCGTGAAAAAATTTCAAGCAAAGAAATTGATGTTCGTTATGTTAAAACAAATAAGATGGTAGCTGATATCCTGACCAAAGCTGCGTTTAAAGATCAAGTAGAAAACTGCACCACGATGATGAACTTAAATTTGCATGATAAAGGGGAATGTTAAATTTATATCATTGCAAATAAGGAAATGAACATAACTTTTGTAAAATGTAAACAAACATACCTTTTTGTATTTTTTGACATTTGCTACTTCTTATTTTTACCTTTTTGCAATGTAAATACAACAAGTATGTTTAACAAGTATTAATGTAATTAAATAATATATTGAATTAAACGTAGCTGCGTAATTATTTCAACAAATAATACTTTTCTTCTAACGACGGGATCCGAATGCGGACATAACACCCATTTATGAAATGGAGATTATGTTATGGCACCGCCATAAAAAAAGGTTTTTTGGGATTTTCCGGGAAAGTTTTTGGTTTTCCGGAAAATACTTTTCGTTTTTGATGAGCTCGAAACTTGCTCGAAATTCGTGTGTTAAATGATATGATCGCCAAATATTCTCATGGGTTCGTCTGGCTGAAAAAATAAATCAAGCCCTTCCGGGGAAATTTAAGGTTTTCCGGAAAACACTTTATTCAAGGACAGCTCGAAACTAGCTCGAAATTTCTGCGTTAAAAAATTTCTCCGCTTACTCTTCCCGCGGATACGTCTGGCTGAAAAAAATAAAGTTAGCCATAAAGAAATTATTTTGGGATTTTCCGGGAAAATTGGGAGTTTTCCAGAAAAAGCTTTTAGCTCAAAATTAGCTCGAAATGCCTGCGTTAAGAGATTTCATCGCTCATTCTTCCCGCGGATTCGTCTGGCTGAAAAAATAAAGTAAGCCATACAGAACAATTTTTCCGTTTTTCCGGAAAATTTCCCAGACAGCTCGAAATTACTGTTGAAAAGCTCGAAAATAGCTCGAAATACCCAACCAAAAAACGTCGAAATTCGTCACTCCTGTATAGCTCAGTTTATGGACCTGAATTTTGCTCATATTCAAAAACTTTTATTGTTTTAATGTAAAAAACATCTCTACCAAATTTCAAGAGCCTAGCTCAGAGATGGGCACAGCTAGTTACTTTTGTAACTTGATACATTTTTGTTACTTGTTACTTTTGTATCAAGTATCAAAAATTTTTTTAGTTACTTGTTACTTTTGTATCAAGTAACAAAATTTTTTTTTGATACTGATACAAAAGTAACAAGTAACAAAATTTTTTTTTGATACTGATACAAAAGTAACAAGTAACTAAAAAAATTTTTGATACTTGATACAAAAGTAACAAAGTATCAGTAACAAAAAGTTACAATTTTGCCCATCTCTGGCCTAGCTCTATTATTACTATTTATGACCGCCGTTTCATGCAAACCCGCCCACTGTGTGACGCTTGTGAGCTTACACAAAAAAACATTTAAACAACGATGAACAGAAAAGAAGACTCCGACAATATCAGTATAAACTATCTATTAGCTTTAACCTAATTTTAAAATCAGTTTTTTGTAAATGTAAAGTAGCTTATTTTGTCACTTTGTTGCTAGTTAAATGTTATATTGTTTTTTAATGTTTAGTTAATAAATGACTCCCTGAGGAAGACGACAAGTAATTGTCGAAACGTCGGTGCATAGATATATTTTAAATTTGTTGTTTTTTTTTCGATCTTAGCCTTTTTACAAAAACTTTTAATTTATTTTGATTTGTGTAAACCGTTTCTTGACACTTCAAAAATTAATTTTTTTTTATGTTTTTGTTGCATTTTCCTTTATTTTGCATTGAATTTGCACTTTTTACGAATTCTTTTTAAATACATACGGTGAATAACTATTATACATTAAAAAAAGTTGGTAAAAAAATAATTGGTTTTTGTTTTTTTTTTCTTTTTAAGTTGAAAAAATGAATTTATTTTCAATGTGTAAACTCATTCTTGGTATAATCTACATATGTATATTAATGTGTATCGAAAATCAGGAAATATAATTTATTTGACTTTAAAACAAACTGCTTGGTGCCCATATGGCTCTTGGCTATACCTGGTCTAACTGTACATTTTGGTAGATGAGCTCCAGTACAAAGAGTATTCGATTGATTGAAGATAATCGTTTATTATTTCTTCGCTAACACTTCTACACGTCCTACAATGTCTCTGAAAATTTGCATACATAAGTTGTTTAGACCATGTATCGAGGTCTATGGTGTTTTTTGGAAAAAAATGTACCGTTGGATAGGCTCCAGTGCAAAATTTGAAAATGAACAAGAGCCAAGTGGGAATTTATTTCAAAGGCAAAAAAATTATATATCCTGAATTAACTTTCCTTTCTGTTGCATAGTTTGAGTGTGGAGTTGGGTTTTAAAACTCGCACACACACAGCCTCGTGTATATAATAATAAAATTTTGGCTTTCTTCTCAATAACGAATAAAAATTCTGTAAAATTGTAAAGAATAAGGTCGCAAATAAATTTTAAATTTAAATTTACAACAGTGTATGCTCACATTTATTTACTCTTGCAAATTTGCATTTGCTACGATCCAACAAAATTCTGAATACAGCTAATACTTTTTTTTTAATTTTCAGAAAAATTCCTTTGCAAAGATTCGAGACTATGCTGATTATTTGAAAAATCAAAATATTGAAAATGGGATACTGCTCTTTAATAAAACAATAAATGATTCAGATGAAGGAATCAATTACAAAGAATTAAAAATGGTATCTAATTTTCTTTTAGATGTAATTGAGCTAAATAGGTTACCGGATAAAGATGGTGATGATAATATCTGTGGTTATAAAGAAGTTATTCAAACGTTATCCAGTTACATGTGGTCAAATATCGATATCAAACAAGGTAATACAAATGCATATTCGTATTATTATATGCAAATAGTAGTTGCAGTCACAGTATTGAATAATTTTTTAACAAAGTAAATGCATTTTTATGAATTTTGTTAAAGATAATGGTTTAAGGCATCATTGATAGTAAATTTATAAGTTTGGCAAAATTTAGTTTTATTGGTTCATGTTTGCCCGAATATTTTATTGGGTATGAGGTCCTTATTTCTAATAAAAAAGTTAGCATCAAACCTAAGGACCATTCTTGGTTTAATGAGACTTGCAGGATTGCAGTCAGGTCCAAAGAGGAAGCGTTCCAAAATTGGCGTCCCAACAGGAATACCGATACTGAAAGACTTCGCAGTGAGGCTAGAAATCGCTTTAATGCCACGATTCAGCGCGGAAAGCATCTTCGCGAGCTCGAAATGCGCAAAAGAATCCTTTTACTGCCGAAAGGCAGCAAAAACTTTTGGTCGTTTGTTAAGAGAGTGAAGAATCAGTCTTCATCGTCTATTCCAACTCTCTTAATGAACGACCAAATCTTCACTGATCCCGTTGATAAAGCTAATCTTTTGGCTAGCATCTTTTCTAAAAATGCTACTCTGCCTGATAGCAATCAACTACCGCCCAACATCGAGAGAAAGTCCTTGGCTATGACAAGGATCTTCTTTCGAACTAGGGCGAACCTCAATATTAACAAAGCTTCAGGGCCGGATGGCATATCAGCCCATGTGTTGTGAAAGTGTGCCGCAACACTGGCTCGCCCATTAAAGAATTTAATTAGCATTTCCTACACTTGTGGTGAATTTCCATCATGTTGGAAGGTTGCTAATGTCCAGCCAGTACCCAAAAAAGGCGAGGCTACCAATCCCAATAATTATCGGCCCATTGCAATATGCTCAGCGCTCTCCAATGTTATGGGAAGCGTTATCAACTTTCACTTTATGAATTATCTGGAGTGCAACAAATTACTAAATGATTGCCAATATGGCTTCAGGAGAGCTCGCTCTTCTGGTGACTTAATGGCGTTCGTCACTGAGAGGTGGAACCAATGTGTCCACCTTCTTGGTAAAAGTATGGTTGTTGCTCTGGATATTTCGGTGATTCCTTCGCTCGCTGGATAACGAGCTTTTGCAGTGGCCGTTCTATTCGTGTTGTAGACGGTTTCACATCTTGCGAATACTCCATTAACGCTGGAGTTCCTCAGGGTTCGGTCCTATCCTCATCACTTTTTCTTGTTTTCATCGATGACCTTGACTACAATTCGCATATCTGGGCCGGGGCTCCAAAAACTACTTTGGAGCTGCTAGACAGAGTCCAACGTCATGCGATGAAGTTGATTGGGGATGCGGTTGTTGTATCCTCTATTGATTCTCTTGAACACCGTCGTAACGTTGGGTGTGTTACTCTTTTTTTATAGATATTATCATGGGTTGTGCTCTAGAGAAATTTATGGGCTGGTTCCGTCAGTTCGTATATTTTCTCGCAGCACTTGGGCGTCCCATCAGGCCCATCCCTACTGCCTTGCATCGGTGTTTAACAGAACATCGCACTATCGTGATAATTCGTTCTTTGGTCGAACGATTAAGTTGTGGAATAATCTCCCTGCGAGCGTTTTTCCCGATTGTTGTGACATCGGTAGATTTAAGAAAAATGTTCATCGACACTACTCCTTTTCTCCCCCATCCCTCTAACCTCCTTCCTTTTCTACAAATCAACACGGTGTACTGAATTTATAGGGGCTATCCCCTAAACATTGGTTTAAGTAATAAAAAAAAAAAATATATATAATTTTTTTATTGAAAATTTTATAAATAAAATTTAATGCTTTCCTTTTTAGAAAGTGATATATTTTCAAACACTGTTTTTAACTTTATTTCCTGAACTTCTCCATAGTAATGTTTAATTTAATAAAACTCCATTTAATTCGGTTGAAAACGAGGACTCAAAAATAAGAATGCTACACGAGTGCAGCTAAACGTTTTTTTTTTTAATTGCGGTAAGACTGAATGGGCTTTTCTTGATTTGATTTATAAATGCTTCATCTATATTCCGTGTATTCTTCCACAGAATAGTTAGAATCCGAATTTAGAGACGGTACACAGTGGTTCAAAATCCTTAAAAGCTGGCCAAAAGTCAAAAAAAAAGTTTTTTTAAATTAACTTTTTATAAACCGTATTGTTTAACAGATATTCATAGACCTCAAAAAATTTGTAAGAAAGATCCAGGTATTCCTACAATGCTCTTGGGATCTCTCCAAAAGTACGCTTCTCAGACACAAAATTCTGTGAGTTAAAAGTAAAAATTAAGTGTTCACTGTAAAAATTATGTGGTTACTGTAAAACTGAACCGAATTTAATGTTTGAATATGGAATCTCTTCGTAAAAGGAAATACTATCGAACCTCTATATTCAAAACTTGCAATAATTTATACTTTTACGGTAATTATGATTAACTTAAAATCAAATTATTTCACAAAATCAGTATGCAATGGTTATGAAAAAAGCCCAGAACTAATTTATACCACGTCATACCACCAGGATTTTTTGGATTTAAGAAGATTGAAACCTTTTCTAAAACATATCAAAAAATTTAGGTGCCTTTTTTTGCCCTTTTTCTTTGACGCGATTTTTTCTGAAGCACCCATAGGAAAATTTAACTCATATTGCTTACCAAGTGTCAATATGTGTTGCTCGCCTGAAATGGAAAAGTTTTAATATTATTATACAGCTTATACTCCGTGATAACGGAATCTAAAACCGATTTTTATGTAGATTAATTTACTGTTGCACACAACTCTATCAAAGTTAAAGTTTTGAAATTAATTTTTAAATTAGATATAAAAATTGTGCAAGTGTTATTTTTTGCCTTTTCG
>OX638371.1:44123946-44289819 GCA_951812925.1 Calliopum simillimum | reverse complement strand
AGAACAAAAAATATGGCAACCCTAAATTTTTTTTTCCTTGTTTTTTACTCAAGATGTTAATTTATGCAGAGAGAATGTTGATATCAGTAATTTTTCGGAAGAACATTTTGATTTTATTAAAAAAACCAGGTGGCAACCCTTAAAAAATTACAATGGGTTTTTGGGTTGATCCCTTAAATTTTCAAAAAAGAAAGTTGAGAAAGAAAGGCAATTTTGCGAAAAAACGTCTGGCAACACTAATATGGCAACCCTAAATTTTTTTTTCGTTGTTTTTGGACCCGATAAGTTAATTTATAGAGAGAAAATGTTGTTTTAAAGAGTTTCTTGGAAGAAAATTTTGATTTTATTAAAAAACCAGGTGGCAACCCTAAAAAAATTACAATGGGTTTTTGGGTTGATCCTATAACTTTTCAATAAAGAAAGTTGAGAAAGAAAGGCAATTTTGCGAAAAAACGTCTGGCAACCCTAATATGGCAACCCTAAATTTTTTTTTCGTTGTTTTTGGACCCGATATGTTAATTTATAGAGAGAAAATGTTGTTCTAAGGAGTTTCTTGGAAGAAAATTTTGATTTTATTAAAAAAACCAGGTGGCAACCCTAAAAAAATTACAATGGGTTTTTGGGTTTTTGGGTTGATCCTATAACTTTTCAATAAAGAAAGTTGACAAAGAAAGGCAATTTTGCGAAAAAACGTCTGGCAACCCTAATATGGCAACCCTAAATTTTTTTTTCGTTGTTTTTGGACCCGATATGTTAATTTATAGAGAGAAAATGTTGTTTTAAGGAATTTTTTGGAAGAAAATTTTGATTTTATTAAAAAAACCAGGTGGCAACCCTAAAAATTTACTATGAGTTTTTGGGTCGATCTTATAACTTTTCAATAAAGAAAGTGGACAAAGAAAGGCAATTTTGCGAAAAAACGTCTGGCAACCCTAATATGGTAACCCTAAATTTTTGTTTCGTTGTTTTTGGACCCAATATGTTAATTTATAGAGAGAAAATGGTGTTTTAAGGAATTTTTTGGAAGAAAATTTTGATTTTATTAAAAAAACCAGGTGGCAACCCCAAAAATATGCTTGGTTTTTAAAAAGTTTATCTAAGCGTTTTAAGACTAAAATTAAATTTTTTTTCTAAATACATATATGGCTTAAGCAAAATTTTGAAAAAAAATCAGGTGGCAACCCTAAAAGTTTTTGTATAGTTTTAAAAAAATTTATCTGAGCGTGTCCTAAAGTAAAAATTTGAATTAAGCCACAAAAAGTATGATTTTGGCAAAATTCCAGAAAATAACCAGGTGGCAACCCTAAAAATATGTGTTGGATTTTTTAAGACCTAAATTTATTTTTTTTAATTAAATTTAAAAAAGTTCCATTTAACCAAAATAAAAATAAATAACAGTTGGCAGTCCTGAAAACCATTAAAAATGTAAATTTATACATATATGTATCAATAACAATAGTTACTCATGAGATTGTTACTTTTGTATCAAGTATCAAAAATTTTTTTAGTTACTTGTTACTTTTGTATCAAGTAACAAAATTTTTTTTTGATACTGATACAAAAGTAACAAGTAACAAAATTTTTTTTTGATACTGATACAAAAGTAACAAGTAACTAAAAAAATTTTTGATACTTGATACAAAAGTAACAAAGTATCAGTAACAAAAAGTTACAATTTTGCCCATCTCTGGCCTAGCTCTATTATTACTATTTATGACCGCCGTTTCATGCAAACCCGCCCACTGTGTGACGCTTGTGAGCTTACACAAAAAAACATTTAAACAACGATGAACAGAAAAGAAGACTCCGACAATATCAGTATAAACTATCTATTAGCTTTAACCTAATTTTAAAATCAGTTTTTTGTAAATGTAAAGTAGCTTATTTTGTCACTTTGTTGCTAGTTAAATGTTATATTGTTTTTTAATGTTTAGTTAATAAATGACTCCCTGAGGAAGACGACAAGTAATTGTCGAAACGTCGGTGCATAGATATATTTTAAATTTGTTGTTTTTTTTTCGATCTTAGCCTTTTTACAAAAACTTTTAATTTATTTTGATTTGTGTAAACCGTTTCTTGACACTTCAAAAATTAATTTTTTTTTATGTTTTTGTTGCATTTTCCTTTATTTTGCATTGAATTTGCACTTTTTACGAATTCTTTTTAAATACATACGGTGAATAACTATTATACATTAAAAAAAGTTGGTAAAAAAATAATTGGTTTTTGTTTTTTTTTTCTTTTTAAGTTGAAAAAATGAATTTATTTTCAATGTGTAAACTCATTCTTGGTATAATCTACATATGTATATTAATGTGTATCGAAAATCAGGAAATATAATTTATTTGACTTTAAAACAAACTGCTTGGTGCCCATATGGCTCTTGGCTATACCTGGTCTAACTGTACATTTTGGTAGATGAGCTCCAGTACAAAGAGTATTCGATTGATTGAAGATAATCGTTTATTATTTCTTCGCTAACACTTCTACACGTCCTACAATGTCTCTGAAAATTTGCATACATAAGTTGTTTAGACCATGTATCGAGGTCTATGGTGTTTTTTGGAAAAAAATGTACCGTTGGATAGGCTCCAGTGCAAAATTTGAAAATGAACAAGAGCCAAGTGGGAATTTATTTCAAAGGCAAAAAAATTATATATCCTGAATTAACTTTCCTTTCTGTTGCATAGTTTGAGTGTGGAGTTGGGTTTTAAAACTCGCACACACACAGCCTCGTGTATATAATAATAAAATTTTGGCTTTCTTCTCAATAACGAATAAAAATTCTGTAAAATTGTAAAGAATAAGGTCGCAAATAAATTTTAAATTTAAATTTACAACAGTGTATGCTCACATTTATTTACTCTTGCAAATTTGCATTTGCTACGATCCAACAAAATTCTGAATACAGCTAATACTTTTTTTTTAATTTTCAGAAAAATTCCTTTGCAAAGATTCGAGACTATGCTGATTATTTGAAAAATCAAAATATTGAAAATGGGATACTGCTCTTTAATAAAACAATAAATGATTCAGATGAAGGAATCAATTACAAAGAATTAAAAATGGTATCTAATTTTCTTTTAGATGTAATTGAGCTAAATAGGTTACCGGATAAAGATGGTGATGATAATATCTGTGGTTATAAAGAAGTTATTCAAACGTTATCCAGTTACATGTGGTCAAATATCGATATCAAACAAGGTAATACAAATGCATATTCGTATTATTATATGCAAATAGTAGTTGCAGTCACAGTATTGAATAATTTTTTAACAAAGTAAATGCATTTTTATGAATTTTGTTAAAGATAATGGTTTAAGGCATCATTGATAGTAAATTTATAAGTTTGGCAAAATTTAGTTTTATTGGTTCATGTTTGCCCGAATATTTTATTGGGTATGAGGTCCTTATTTCTAATAAAAAAGTTAGCATCAAACCTAAGGACCATTCTTGGTTTAATGAGACTTGCAGGATTGCAGTCAGGTCCAAAGAGGAAGCGTTCCAAAATTGGCGTCCCAACAGGAATACCGATACTGAAAGACTTCGCAGTGAGGCTAGAAATCGCTTTAATGCCACGATTCAGCGCGGAAAGCATCTTCGCGAGCTCGAAATGCGCAAAAGAATCCTTTTACTGCCGAAAGGCAGCAAAAACTTTTGGTCGTTTGTTAAGAGAGTGAAGAATCAGTCTTCATCGTCTATTCCAACTCTCTTAATGAACGACCAAATCTTCACTGATCCCGTTGATAAAGCTAATCTTTTGGCTAGCATCTTTTCTAAAAATGCTACTCTGCCTGATAGCAATCAACTACCGCCCAACATCGAGAGAAAGTCCTTGGCTATGACAAGGATCTTCTTTCGAACTAGGGCGAACCTCAATATTAACAAAGCTTCAGGGCCGGATGGCATATCAGCCCATGTGTTGTGAAAGTGTGCCGCAACACTGGCTCGCCCATTAAAGAATTTAATTAGCATTTCCTACACTTGTGGTGAATTTCCATCATGTTGGAAGGTTGCTAATGTCCAGCCAGTACCCAAAAAAGGCGAGGCTACCAATCCCAATAATTATCGGCCCATTGCAATATGCTCAGCGCTCTCCAATGTTATGGGAAGCGTTATCAACTTTCACTTTATGAATTATCTGGAGTGCAACAAATTACTAAATGATTGCCAATATGGCTTCAGGAGAGCTCGCTCTTCTGGTGACTTAATGGCGTTCGTCACTGAGAGGTGGAACCAATGTGTCCACCTTCTTGGTAAAAGTATGGTTGTTGCTCTGGATATTTCGGTGATTCCTTCGCTCGCTGGATAACGAGCTTTTGCAGTGGCCGTTCTATTCGTGTTGTAGACGGTTTCACATCTTGCGAATACTCCATTAACGCTGGAGTTCCTCAGGGTTCGGTCCTATCCTCATCACTTTTTCTTGTTTTCATCGATGACCTTGACTACAATTCGCATATCTGGGCCGGGGCTCCAAAAACTACTTTGGAGCTGCTAGACAGAGTCCAACGTCATGCGATGAAGTTGATTGGGGATGCGGTTGTTGTATCCTCTATTGATTCTCTTGAACACCGTCGTAACGTTGGGTGTGTTACTCTTTTTTTATAGATATTATCATGGGTTGTGCTCTAGAGAAATTTATGGGCTGGTTCCGTCAGTTCGTATATTTTCTCGCAGCACTTGGGCGTCCCATCAGGCCCATCCCTACTGCCTTGCATCGGTGTTTAACAGAACATCGCACTATCGTGATAATTCGTTCTTTGGTCGAACGATTAAGTTGTGGAATAATCTCCCTGCGAGCGTTTTTCCCGATTGTTGTGACATCGGTAGATTTAAGAAAAATGTTCATCGACACTACTCCTTTTCTCCCCCATCCCTCTAACCTCCTTCCTTTTCTACAAATCAACACGGTGTACTGAATTTATAGGGGCTATCCCCTAAACATTGGTTTAAGTAATAAAAAAAAAAAATATATATAATTTTTTTATTGAAAATTTTATAAATAAAATTTAATGCTTTCCTTTTTAGAAAGTGATATATTTTCAAACACTGTTTTTAACTTTATTTCCTGAACTTCTCCATAGTAATGTTTAATTTAATAAAACTCCATTTAATTCGGTTGAAAACGAGGACTCAAAAATAAGAATGCTACACGAGTGCAGCTAAACGTTTTTTTTTTTAATTGCGGTAAGACTGAATGGGCTTTTCTTGATTTGATTTATAAATGCTTCATCTATATTCCGTGTATTCTTCCACAGAATAGTTAGAATCCGAATTTAGAGACGGTACACAGTGGTTCAAAATCCTTAAAAGCTGGCCAAAAGTCAAAAAAAAAGTTTTTTTAAATTAACTTTTTATAAACCGTATTGTTTAACAGATATTCATAGACCTCAAAAAATTTGTAAGAAAGATCCAGGTATTCCTACAATGCTCTTGGGATCTCTCCAAAAGTACGCTTCTCAGACACAAAATTCTGTGAGTTAAAAGTAAAAATTAAGTGTTCACTGTAAAAATTATGTGGTTACTGTAAAACTGAACCGAATTTAATGTTTGAATATGGAATCTCTTCGTAAAAGGAAATACTATCGAACCTCTATATTCAAAACTTGCAATAATTTATACTTTTACGGTAATTATGATTAACTTAAAATCAAATTATTTCACAAAATCAGTATGCAATGGTTATGAAAAAAGCCCAGAACTAATTTATACCACGTCATACCACCAGGATTTTTTGGATTTAAGAAGATTGAAACCTTTTCTAAAACATATCAAAAAATTTAGGTGCCTTTTTTTGCCCTTTTTCTTTGACGCGATTTTTTCTGAAGCACCCATAGGAAAATTTAACTCATATTGCTTACCAAGTGTCAATATGTGTTGCTCGCCTGAAATGGAAAAGTTTTAATATTATTATACAGCTTATACTCCGTGATAACGGAATCTAAAACCGATTTTTATGTAGATTAATTTACTGTTGCACACAACTCTATCAAAGTTAAAGTTTTGAAATTAATTTTTAAATTAGATATAAAAATTGTGCAAGTGTTATTTTTTGCCTTTTCGAATCCGCCATTTTGTTTTAAAAAAATCTAACATCAGATTCGTAATCAGTGTCCCCAAACCCCAGAGTAAATTTTTTTGAAGTGCGTGAAGTTAAATTCCATCGCGATCTTAGCATAGACACAAACCACATGACTTAACAGAGCGTTAACAGAACATTAACAGGGCACTGTTAAAATTACGCTAGAGGAGATTTCGAGCGAAATGGATGGAATTTCCGATATAACCAGACTGAACGCATAAATCTGGGTGAAATTAATAGCCAACACTATTACAGATTATTTTTTAAAATATAAGAACTCCGCATTTGAACATTGAGATAAATAGTTGTGGAAACCCAACATAGTCTTTTGGTCACTCAAAAATGATTGTGCATCGATGAAACTAAATGCATCCTATAGGACATGGAACATCCTTCAAAACGACATATCCGCTTTGTCCAGTTTCTTTTTTGTAAGATACGATTTTCAATTTCAAAAATAAGGACTTTTTGCACCAAAAACCCAGTAGGATTAACTGGGCGCTGGTCACTGGTCACTGAAAAATTATTGTGCATCGATGAAACTAAATGTATTCTATAGGGCATGGAACATCCTTCAAAACGACATATCCGCTTTGTCCAGTTTCTTTTTTGGAAGATACGATTTTAATTTTCAAAAATATGGACTTTTTGCACCAAAAACCCAGTAGGATGAACTGGGCGCTGGTCACTCAAAAATGATTGTGCATTAATGAAACTAAATGCATCCTATAGGACATGGAACATCCTTCAAAACGACATATCCGCTTTGTCCAGCTTCTTTTTTGTAAGATACGATTTTCAATTTCAAAAATTAGGACTTTTTGCACCAAAAACCCAGTAGGATGAACTGAGCGCTGGTCACTCAAAAATGATTGTGCATCGATGAAACTAAATGCATTCTATAGGACATAGAACATCTTTTAAAACGACATCCGCTTTGTCCAGTTTCTTTTTTGGAAGATACGATTTTAATTTTCAAAAATATGGACTTTTTGCACCAAAAACCCAGTAGGATGAACTGGGCGCTGGTCACTCAAAAATGATTGTGCATCAATGAAACTAAATGCATCCTATAGGACATGGAACGTCCTTCAAAACGACATATCCGCTTTGTCCAGTTTCTTTTTTGTAAGATACGATTTTTATTTTCAAAAATAGGGACTTTTTGCACCAAAAACCCAGTAGGATGAACTGGGCGCTGGTCAGTGGTCACTCAAAAATGATTGTGCATCGATGAAACTAAATGCATTCTATAGGACATGGAACATCCTTCAAAACGACATACCCGCTTTGTCCAGTTTCTTTTTTGGAAGATACGATTTTAATTTTCAAAAATATGGACTTTTTGCACCAAAAACCCAGTAGGATGAACTGGGCGCTGGTCACTCAAAAATGATTGTGCATCGATGAAACTAAATGCATCCTATAGGACATGGAACATCCTTCAAAACGACATATCCGCTTTGTCCAGTTTCTTTTTTGGAAGATACGATTTTAATTTTCAAAAATATGGACTTTTTGCACCAAAAACCCAGTAGGATGAACTGGGCGCTGGTCACTCAAAAATGATTGTGCATCGATGAAACTAAATGCATCCTATAGGACATGGAACATCCTTTAAAACGACATATCCGCTTTGTCCAGTTTCTTTTTTTTAAGATACGATTTTTATTTTCAAAAATAAGTACTTTTTGCACCAAAAACCCAGTAGGATGAACTGGGCGCTGGTCACTGGTCACTCAAAAATGATTGTGCATCGATGAAACTAAATGCATTCTATAGGACATGGAACATCCTTCAAAACGACATACCCGCTTTGTCCAGTTTCTTTTTTGGAAGATACGATTTTAATTTTCAAAAATATGGACTTTTTGCACCAAAAACCCAGTAGGATGAACTGGGCGCTGGTCACTCAAAAATGATTGTGCATCGATGAAACTAAATGCATCCTATAGGACATGGAACAGCCTTCAAAACGACATATCCGCTTTGTCCAGTTTCCAGTACACACACCAGATCGCGTCGGATTTTAACTTGTAATGTTAAAATTCCATCGCGATCTCGAAGAAATCAGATTTCTCCTTTATTTTCGATGTAATTGAAAGTGCTCGAATTAGGCTTTGGAAATTAAAGGAATAAAAACAACGTCTCAAATGGTATATCAGATTTTTTATTTTCCTTCTTTTAAGATGTGATTTGTCGGTGTAAAAACCCAACATGGTCACCTGGTCACTGGTCACTCATATATGATTGTGCACGGATGAAACTAAAAGCATTCTTTAGGACATCCTATAGGACACGAAACATCCTTCAAAACGACATATCCACTTTGTCCAGTTTCTTCTTTTTAAGATACGATTTTTATTTTCAAAAATAAGTACTTTTTGCACCAAAAACCCGACACGATTTTAATTTTCAAAAATATGGACTTTTTGCACCAAAAACCCAGTAGGATGAACTGGGCGCTGGTCACTCAAAAATTATTGTGCATCGATGAAACTAAATGCATCCTATAGGACATGAAACATCCTTCAAAACGACATATCCGCTTTGTCCAGTTTCTTTTTTGTAAGATACGATTTTCAATATCAAAAATAAGGACTTTTTGCACCAAAAACCCAGTAGGATGAACTGGGCGCTGGTCAATAAAAATTATTGTGCATCGATGAAACTAAATGCATCCTATAGAATATGAAACATACTTTAAAACGACATATCCGCTTTGTCCAGTTTCTTTTTTGGAAGATACGATTTTAATTTTCAAAAATATGGACTTTTTGCACCAAAAACCCAGTAGGATGAACTGGGCGCTGGTCACTCAAAAATGATTGTGCATCGATGAAACCAAATGCATTCTATAGGACATGGAACGTCCTTCAAAACGACATATTCGCTTTGTCCAGTTTCTTTTTTGTAAGAAACGATTTTAATTTTCAAAAATAAGTACTTTTTGCACCAAAAACCCAGTAAGATGAACTGGGCGCTGGTCACTCAAAAATGATTGTGCATCGATGAAACCAAATGCATCCTATAGGACATGAAACATCCTTCAAAACGACATATCCGCTTTGTCCAGTTTCTTTTTTGTAAGAAACGATTTTAATTTTCAAAAATAAGTACTTTTTGCACCAAAAACCCAGTAGGATGAACTGGGCGCTGGTCACTCAAAAATGATTGTGCATCGATGAAACCAAATGCATCCTATAGGACATGAAACATCCTTCAAAACGACATATCCGCTTTGTCCAGTTTCTTTTTTGTAAGATACGATTTTTATTTTCAAAAATAGAGAGTTTTTGCACCAAAAACCCAGTAGGATGAACTGGGCGCTGGTCACTGGTCACTTAAAAATTATTGTGCATCGATGAAACTAAATGCATCCTATAGGATATGGAACATCCTTTAAAACGACTTACCCGCTTTGTCCAGTTTCTTTTTTGCAAGATACGATTTTCAATTTCAAAAATAAGGACTTTCTGCACCAAAAACCCAGTAGGATGAACTGGGCGCTGGTCACTCCAAGATGATTGTGCATCAATGAAACTAAATGCATTCTATAGAACATAGAACGTCCTTCAAAACGACATATCCGCTTTGTCCAGTTTCTTTTTTGTAAGATACGATTTTCAATTTCAAAAATAAGGACTTTTTGCACCAAAAACCCAGTAGGATGAACTGGGCGCTGGTCACTCAAAAATGATTGTGCATCGATGAAACTAAATGCATTCTATAGGACATGGAACATCCTTCAAAACGACATATCCGCTTTGTCCAGTTTCTTTTTTGGAAGATACGATTTTAATTTTCAAAAATATGGACTTTTTGCACCAAAAACCCAGTAGGATGAACTGGGCGCTGGTCACTCAAAAATGACTGTGCATCGATGAAACTAAATGCATCCTATAGGACACGAAACATCCTTCAAAACGACATATCCACTTTGTCCAGTTTCTTCTTTTTAAGATACGATTTTTATTTTCAAAAATAAGTACTTTTTGCACCAAAAACCCAGTAGGATGAACTGGCCACTGGTCACTCAAAAATGATTGTGCATCGATGAAACCAAATGCATTCTATAGGACATGGAACATCCTTCAAAACTACAAATCCGATTTGTCCAGTTTATTTTTTTTAAGATACGAAATTGTATTTAATGGCCCAGAAAAATAAGACATTTTCTGCGAAAAAATTCCCAGTGGAAATTTTTCACCGGAATCGTCTTTATTTATGCATGATACACAAACTGTGAAAAGTCCATTGCAAAGTCGTGGGCGCATAAAAAGTTATTAAGGCTCAAAGGTCGCTTAAATCAGTTTTTTGCAAATATCTCGCTAATGCTAACTTTTACAGAAAAATGTTGGTCTCCAATTTTGTAGCACAGGAAATTTCCTACAAAAGTGCGTTAAAAGTATTTGCGTACGATTTCTAGTTTAGGAGATCACCCAATTTAAAAACTTGTTAACAGTTATGATATGAAATACTACCTATGAGTTCATATTAAAATATCTTACTTTTTAAATTGCAATAACTCTTCAATGAGAAGTTGTACAAACAAAATTAGAATGCCGTTTGAAAGATAATTTAATTTTCTATATACCATATAAAATTTTTTTTTCGAACTGCTCATGACCTAAAAAATATTCTTGAATAACCATTAAGGCTTCGAAATTACTGGTTTTTTAAGGATATCTTCGAATTGGTAACTACTACGATAAAAAGTAATGGGACCAAATTTGTAGAGAATTACAAGATCTACAAAAAATAAGCAATATGTGTACACATAGAAGTAACCGTTTAGAAGATATTCCAAAAAAACCCTTCAAATGCCAAAAAACCGGTTTCTATTGAATATCTTCCATACGGTTACTTCTATGTGTACACATATCGCTTATTTTTTGTAGATCTTGTAATTCTCTACAAATTTGGTCCCATTACTTTTTATCGTAGTACTTACCAATTCGCAGATATCATTAAAAAACCAGTAATTTCGAAGCTTTAACGGTTATTCAAGAATATTTTTAAGGTCATGAGCAGTTCGAAAAAAAAATTTTGTACGGTATATAGAAAATTAAATTATCTTTCAAACGGCATTCTAATTTTGTTTGTACAACTTCTCATTGAAGAGTTATTGCAATTTAAAAAGTAAGATATTTTAATATGAACTTATAGGTAGTATTTCATATCATAACTGTTAACAACTTTTTAAATTGGGTGATCTCCTAAACTAGAAGTCGTACGCAAATACTTTTAACGCACTTTTGTAGGAAATTTCCTGTGCTACAAAATTGGAGACAAACTGTTTTCTGTAAAAGTTAGCATTTACGAGATATTTGCAAAAAACTGATTTTAGCGACCTTTGAGCCCGAATAACTTTTTATGCGCACACGACTTTGCAATGGACTTTTTACAGTTTGTGTATCATGCATAAATAAAGACAATTCCGGTGAAAAATTTCCACTGGGAATTTTTTCGCACAGAAGCTATTTTTTCGTCTTATTTTCCTGGGCTATAAATATTTGACATTATTTTATAGAAATGTTAACATGTCGTATTATGTTAACCTCTCTTAGCAGGTACACACAGCAGATCGCGTCGGATTTTAACTTGTAATGTTAAAATTCCATCGCGATCTCGAAGAAATCAGATTTCTCCTTTATTTTCGATGTAATTGAAAGTGCTCGAATTAGGCTTTGGAAATTAATGGAATAAAAACAACGTCTCAAATGGTATATCAGATTTTTTATTTTCCTTTTTTTAAGATGTGATTTGTCGGTTTAAAAACCCAACATGGTCACCTGGTCACTGGTCACTCATATATGATTGTGCACGGATGAAACTAAAAGCATTCTATAGGACATGGAACGTCCTTCAAAACGACATATTCGCTTCGTCCAGTTTCTTTTTTGTAAGAAACGATTTTAATTTTCAAAAATAAGTACTTTTTGCACCAAAAACCCAGTAAGATGAACTGGGCGCTGGTCACTCAAAGATGATTGTGCATCGATGAAACTTAATGCATTCTATAGGACATAGAACGTCCTTCAAAACGACATATCCGATTTGTCCAGTTTCTTTTTGTTAAGATACGATTTTTATTTTCAAAAATAGGGACTTTTTGCACCAAAAACCCAGTAGGATGAACTGGGCGCTGGTCACTGGTCATTGAAAAATGATTGTGCATCGATGAAACTAAATTCATTCTATAGGACATAGAACATCCTTCAAAACGACATATCCGCTTTGTCCAGTTTCTTTTTTGGAAGATACGATTTTCAATTTCAAAAATAAGGACTTTTTGCACCAAAAACCCAGAAGGATGAACTAGGCGCTGGTCACTCAAAAATGATTGTGCATCGATGAATCTAAATGCACCCTATAGGACATGGAACGTCCTCCAAAACGATATATCCGCTTTGTCCAGTTTCTTTTTTGTAAGATACGATTTTCAATTTCAAAAATAAGGACTTTTTGCACAAAAAACCCAGTGGGATGAACTGGGCGCTGGTCACTGGTCACTCAAAAATGATTGTGCATCGATGAAACTAAATGCATCCTATAGGACATGGAACATCCTTTGAAACGACATACCCGCTTTGTCCAGTTTCTTTTTTGGAAGACACGATTTTAATTTTCAAAAATATGGACTTTTTGCACCAAAAACCCAGTAGGAGGGACTGGGCGCTGGTCACTCAAAAATTATTGTGCATCGATGAAACTAAATGCATCCTATAGGACATGAAACATCCTTCAAAACGACATATCCCCTTTGTCCAGTTTCTTTTTTGTAAGATACGATTTTCAATATCAAAAATAAGGACTTTTTGCACCAAAAACCCAGTAGGATGAACTGGGCGCTGTTCAATAAAAATTATTGTGCATCGATGAAACTAAATGCATCCTATAGAATATGGAACATACTTTAAAACGACATATCCGCTTTGTCCAGTTTCTTTTGTGGAACATACGATTTTAATTTTCAAAAATATGGACTGTTTTGCACCAAAAACCCAGTAGGATGAACTGGGCGCTGGTCACTCAAAAATGATTGTGCATCGATGAAACTAAATGCATCCTATGGAATATGGAACATACTTTAAAACGACATATCCGCTTTGTCCAGTTTCTTCCTTTTAAGATACGATTTTTATTTTCAAAAATAAGTACTTTTTGCACCAAAAACCCAGTAGGATGAACTGGCCACTGGTCACTCAAAAATGATTGTGCATCGATGAAACCAAATGCATTCTATAGGACATGGAACATCCTTCAAAACGACAAATCCGATTTGTCCAGTTTATTTTTTTAAGATAAGAAATTGTATTTAAATATTTGACATTATTTTATAGAAATGTTAACATGTCGTATTATGTTAACCTCTCTTAGCAGGTACACACACCAGATCGCCTAGGATTTTAACTTGTAATGTTAAAATTCCATCGCGATCTCGAAGAAATCAGATTTCTCCTTTATTTTCGATGTAATTGAAAGTGCTCGAATTAGGCTTTGGAAATTAATGGAATAAAAACAACGTCTCAAATGGTATATCAGATTTTTTATTTTCCTTTTTTTAAGATGTGATTTGTCGGTTTAAAAACCCAACATGGTCACCCGGTCACTGGTCACTCATATATGATTGTGCACGGATGAAACTAAAAGCATTCTATAGGACATGGAACGTCCTTCAAAACGACATATTCGCTTCGTCCAGTTTCTTTTTTGTAAGAAACGATTTTAATTTTCAAAAATAAGTACTTTTTGCACCAAAAACCCAGTAAGATGAACTGGGCGCTGGTCACTCAAAGATGATTGTGCATCGATGAAACTTAATGCATTCTATAGGACATAGAACGTCCTTCAAAACGACATATCCGATTTGTCCAGTTTCTTTTTGTTAAGATACGATTTTTATTTTCAAAAATAGGGACTTTTTGCACCAAAAACCCAGTAGGATGAACTGGGCGCTGGTCATGGGTCATTGAAAAATGATTGTGCATCGATGAAACTAAATTCATTCTATAGGACATAGAACATCCTTCAAAACGACATATCCGCTTTGTCCAGTTTCTTTTTTGGAAGATACGATTTTCAATTTCAAAAATAAGGACTTTTTGCACCAAAAACCCAGAAGGATGAACTAGGCGCTGGTCACTCAAAAATGATTGTGCATCGATGAATCTAAATGCACCCTATAGGACATGGAACGTCCTCCAAAACGATATATCCGCTTTGTCCAGTTTCTTTTTTGTAAGATACGATTTTCAATTTCAAAAATAAGGACTTTTTGCACAAAAAACCCAGTGGGATGAACTGGGCGCTGGTCACTGGTCACTCAAAAATGATTGTGCATCGATGAAACTAAATGCATCCTATAGGACATGGAACATCCTTTGAAACGACATACCCGCTTTGTCCAGTTTCTTTTTTGGAAGACACGATTTTAATTTTCAAAAATATGGACTTTTTGCACCAAAAACCCAGTAGGAGGGACCGGGCGCTGGTCACTCAAAAATTATTGTGCATCGATGAAACTAAATGCATCCTATAGGACATGAAACATCCTTCAAAACGACATATCCCCTTTGTCCAGTTTCTTTTTTGTAAGATACGATTTTCAATATCAAAAATAAGGACTTTTTGCACCAAAAACCCAGTAGGATGAACTGGGCGCTGTTCAATAAAAATTATTGTGCATCGATGAAACTAAATGCATCCTATAGAATATGGAACATACTTTAAAACGACATATCCGCTTTGTCCAGTTTCTTTTGTGGAACATACGATTTTAATTTTCAAAAATATGGACTTTTTGCACCAAAAACCCAGTAGGATGAACTGGGCGCTGGTCACTCAAAAATGATTGTGCATCGATGAAACTAAATGCATCCTATGGAATATGGAACATACTTTAAAACGACATATCCGCTTTGTCCAGTTTCTTCCTTTTAAGATACGATTTTTATTTTCAAAAATAAGTACTTTTTGCACCAAAAACCCAGTAGGATGAACTGGCCACTGGTCACTCAAAAATGATTGTGCATCGATGAAACCAAATGCATTCTATAGGACATGGAACATCCTTCAAAACGACAAATCCGATTTGTCCAGTTTATTTTTTTAAGATAAGAAATTGTATTTAAATATTTGACATTATTTTATAGAAATGTTAACATGTCGTATTATGTTAACCTCTCTTAGCAGGTACACACACCAGATCGCGTAGGATTTTAACTTGTAATGTTAAAATTCCATCGCGATCTCGAAGAAATCAGATTTCTCCTTTATTTTCGATGTAATTGAAAGTGCTCGAATTAGGCTTTGGAAATTAATGGAATAAAAACAACGTCTCAAATGGTATATCAGATTTTTTATTTTCCTTTTTTTAAGATGTGATTTGTCGGTTTAAAAACCCAACATGGTCACCTGGTCACTGGTCACTCATATATGATTGTGCACGGATGAAACTAAAAGCATTCTATAGGACATGGAACGTCCTTCAAAACGACATATTCGCTTCGTCCAGTTTCTTTTTTGTAAGAAACGATTTTAATTTTCAAAAATAAGTACTTTTTGCACCAAAAACCCAGTAAGATGAACTGGGCGCTGGTCACTCAAAGATGATTGTGCATCGATGAAACTAAATGCATTCTATAGGACATAGAACGTCCTTCAAAACGACATATCCGATTTGTCCAGTTTCTTTTTGTTAAGATACGATTTTTATTTTCAAAAATAGGGACTTTTTGCACCAAAAACCCAGTAGGATGAACTGGGCGCTGGTCACTGGTCACTGAAAAATGATTATGCATCGATGAAACTAAATTCATTCTATAGGACATAGAACATCCTTCAAAACGACATATCCGCTTTGTCCAGTTTCTTTTTTGGAAGATACGATTTTCAATTTCAAAAATAAGGACTTTTTGCACCAAAAACCCAGTAGGATGAACTAGGCGCTGGTCACTCAAAAATGATTGTGCATCGATGAAACTAAATGCATCCTATAGGACATGGAACGTCCTCCAAAACGATATATCCGATTTGTCCAGTTTCTTTTTTGTAAGATACGATATTTATTTTCAAAAATAAGGACTTTTTGCACAAAAAACCCAGTAGGATGAACTGGGCGCTGGTCACTCAAAAATGATTGTACATCGATGAAACTAAATGCATCCTATAGGACATGGAACATCCTTTAAAACGACATATCCGCTTTGTCCAGTTTCTTTTTTTTAAGATACGATTTTTATTTTCAAAAATAAGTACTTTGTGTACCAAAAACCCAGTAGGATGAACTGGCCACTGGTCACTCAAAAATGATTGTGCATCGATGAAGCTAAATGCATTTTATAGGACCTGAAACATCCTTCAAAACGACATACCCGCTTTGTCCAGTTTCTTTTTTGAAAGACACGATTTTAATTTTCAAAAATATGGACTTTTTGCACCAAAAACCCAGTAGGATGAACTGGGCGCTGATCACTCAAAAATTATTGTGCATCGATGAAACTAAATGCATCCTATAGGACATGGAACGTCCTTCAAAACGACATATCCGCTTTGTCCAGTTTCTTTTTTGTAAGATACGATTTTCAATATCAAAAATAAGGACTTGTTGCACCAAAAACTCAGTAGGATGAACTGGGCGCTGGTCACTGGTCACTCAAAAATGATTGTGCATCGATGAAACTAAATGCATCCTATAGGATATGGAACATCCTTCAAAACGACATACCCGCTTTGTCCAGTTTCTTTTTTTTACGATACGATTTTCTATTTCAAAACTAAGGACTTTTTGCACCAAAAACCAGTAGGATGAACTGGCCACTGGTCACTCAAAAATGATTGTGCATCGATGAAACCAAATGCAATCTATAGGACATGGAACATCCCTTCAAAACGACATATCCGATTTGTTTAGTTTCTTTTTTATAAGATACGATTTTTATTTTCAAAAATAGGGACTTTTTGCACCAAAAATCTAGTAGGATGAAATGTTAACATAGCAGGTTATGTTAACCTCTCTTAGCAAGGACATGCACCAGATCGCGTCGGATTTTAACTTGTAATGTTAAAATTCCATCCCGTTCTTAAAGAAGTCAGATATTTTCGATGTATTTGAAAGTGCGCGTACTACTAAGTTCTCTCACATTCATACATTACCTACTTATTCATCACAAAAAGGGGTGGAGCACTACATTGTGTATCTGGCATTTTGACAAAACAACCTAAGTCTCTCCTTGTGAACAAAGTAAAAGCACATAACTGGCATCGACGCAAGTACAAGTTACTTACTTTTGCCTTTTTAACGAAAAGGGACTTATGTAGGTAGTTTTGTCAAACTGAAACAAATATAAACTACCTGTAAATAGACTTACAGATACAGAAGACAATTTTTGTTGTAGTTCAATTTAAACAGAAAAATCTTATGTCCTTAAATAACAGGTACCTGCAAATATGTAACATTTTCATATTAGCTGCTCTTTAAACTTGTTCGATTTATAGGAAGCAAAAGAAAAGTCGTTTCCACACTGACTCTAAAGTTAGATGAACTCTTAAGAATTTGGCTAATTTTGTCCATTACTTTTCTTACAAAATATTTGGCGTTAAGAAATTTCACTTTTTTTTTTGCAGTAGAAAGAAAATTCGGGTTCCAAAATCTAATTTTTTTACGTGTCTCAATTGCGCGGTCGGAAAAACGCTACTTTACTCAAAAGTAAGCCATCTTGCGAAAGAAATTTAAAATGCAAAAAATGCTGTGAACCTTCCAAAGGATACGTGTGCATTTTTTTCAGATTTTTTAAAAATATTTTAATTTGTTTTTGGTATCGAAAAATTTCACATGTATTTTTTAGACGATTTTGCGCTTATATTTTTTTTTCTCACAAACTTATTACTTTGCAACTATATTTTAAATAGACGAATTTAAGTTTGTGAGGCAAAAAGTGCTTAAGATCATCTAAAAAATAAATGGCACTTTTCAGAATTTTTTAAAAATTGGTCAAACCCATTTTATAGACAAATTTGATTGAAAAATAAAGATTTTGGCCTTTAATAATTTTACGTTTCTTTTTTTCAACTAAGCGGTCGAAAAAACGCTTTTTTTCTCAAAAGCAAGGCATCTAAAGAAAATAGTTTACAAAGCAAAATATGCTTAATCGTACAAAGAATAGTTGTGAATTTTTTCACAATTTTTAGAAAATTTTCAATTGTTTTTGGTTTGACTAGTTTCTGAAAAGATGCAGTTATTTTTTTAGATGATCTTTAGCCAAGGGCGTACGCAGGATTTCATATAGGGGGGGGCCAAACTCAAATTTTGCGAACCTTTTTTTTTTTTTTTTTTTTTTTTTGAGAAATTTCAATGTAAGAGCTGTACATTTTTTTTTTTTGCACTAAAATATTAAATAAAAGTTCATAATAACTTATGAAGGTACTGAGATAATTTTCTAAATAAAAATTTGCTTAGTTATGTTATCTTTTAAATATATATCACATTTCTAAACTAATTTGAGGTCGCTGACTCCAATTTTTTTTCCGAGGAACCGTTCTAGATATAATCGACACTTTCGATTTTTAAGGTTAAATATTTCGAGAAACCCAATTTTGATTGATACACTATTTTAAAGAAAAATTCTTACGCTTCTTTTTTAATGTATCAATAACTAAAATCCTATTCAAATTGGCTGAGTTAAAGTTAAAAGTTAAAACTGAGCGAAAAGTTCATTTTCATAGTAATTTTTTACGATTTTGCAATATTTTTATTTATAAGTGTATTTAATTTTAAATATTTTAAGCCCAAATTTACTAAAATCAGATCATATTTTAAAAAGTTATTAAGGTTTCAGTGAAGTAAGACCGTTCTGATTTTTTATCGGAAAAATAAACAGGTACAATAAACTGAGTCGATTTTTATGAAGCAAAAAAATTGTATGATATTTAAAATGCTTAGAATCGTACAAAGTACACGTGTGAATTTTTTTTAGAGTTTTGGAACCGGATATTATCTATACTACCTGCACAAAAAATTTTGAATTTTTTAACGCAGCAATTTTTTGCAAAAACATAGTCCTTAGTTTTAAGCAGCTTTGGGTATCCCTTCTGAGAAGAAAAAAAAGTAACTGTTTATTTTTTCGATAAAAAAACGAATAGTCCTACTTCAGTGGAACCTTAATAACTTTTTAAAATATTATCCGATTTTACTTTCAAATTGTTTGCAATTAAGTAAATAAATAGTATTAGTACAGTCATTTGGTAGTTTTACCTGGAAAGTTTTGCGGGATTTTTGCAAATGAGTTTTTTTATAGATTTCGATGTGCTCTTTCAGAATTTCAACTTTGCTACCTCGAATCGTGTTCGCTCTTGCCGCCATATTGCAAAAATGGCGTCCAAAATCAGCTTTTTACAAATATCTCTTTAACGGTTACATTTAGAGAAAAATATTGTAGCTTATAAAATTTTCTATAAAATGACCTTTAAATTGTTTTCGTACTACTTATAACTCAGGAGATATCCTAATTTAAAATTTGAAAAAAATAAGTAAATTGTGCATGCCTCTTATGAATAGGCACAGTGATGTGTTGAGCTTAAAATTATGATAACTCATGAACGCTGAGTCATACGTTCAAAGTACAAATATCTGTTTATAGGGAATTACTTGCAATGCAATCTACAAATGATTCTTTTTCAGATGATCTATAATTTAGGAGATATTTTTATAACAGGTAACATCATTTTATTCTCCCAAATGATTGTACTATATATTGTAGTAAAGATAAAAAAAGTGTATTTGTATAAACTATTGTCCAAAAAATCGTGTTTTATTTGGCTTTAATATGAAAAGTTGTAAAAACTACTGTAAAAATGAATAAATATGATATATTTGTAACTCTAAAGCTAGAGCTAGGGGGAGGGGCAGCTGCCCCCCCTTGCGTACGCCCATGTCTTAAGCACTTTTTGCCTCACAAACTTAAATTCGTCTGTTTAAAATATAGTTGCAAAGTAATAAGTTTGTGAGAAAAAAAAATATAAGCGCAAAATCGTCTAAAAAATACATATGAAATTTTTCGATACCAAAAACAAATTAAAATATTTTTAAAAAATCTGAAAAAAATGCACACGTATCCTTTGGAAGGTTCACAGCATTTTTTGCATTTTAAATTTCTTTCGCAAGATGGCTTACTTTTGAGTAAAGTAGCGTTTTTCCGACCGCGCAATTGAGAAACGTAAAAAAATTAGATTTTGGGACTCGAATTTTCTACTGCAAAAAAAAAGTGAAATTTCTTAACGCCAAATATTTTGTAAGAAAAGTAATGGACAAAATTAGCCAAATTCTTAAGAGTTCGTCTAGCTTTAGAGTCAGTGTGGAAACGACTTTTCTTTTGCTTCCTATAAATCGAACAAGTTTAAAGTGCAGCTAATATGAAAATGTAACATATTTGCAGGTACCTGTTATTTAAGGAAATAACATTTTTCTGTTTAAATTGAACTACAACAAAAATTGTCTTCTGTATCTGTAAGTCTATTTACAGGTAGTTTATATCTGTTTCAGTTTGCCAAAACTACCTACATAAGTCCCTCTTCGTTAAAAAGGCAAAAGTAAGTAACTTGTGCTTGCTTCGATACCAGTTATGTGCTTTTACTTTTTACACAAGGAGAGACTTAGGTTGTTTTGTCAAAATGCCAGATACACAATGTAGTGCTCCACCCATTTTTGTGATGAATAAGTAGGTAATGTATGAATGTGAGAGAACTAAGTAGAACGTGCACTCTCAAATTCATCGAAAATATCTGACTTCTTTAAGAACGGGATGGAATTTTAACATTACAAGTTAAAATCCGACGCGATCTGGTGCATGTCCTTGCTAAGAGAGGTTAACATAACCTGCTATGTTAACATTTCATCCTACTAGATTTTTGGTGCAAAAAGTCCCTATTTTTGAAAATAAAAATCGTATCTTACAAAAAAGAAACTGGACAAATCGGATATGTCGGTTTGAAGGACGTTCCCTGTCCTATAGAATGCATTTGGTTTCATCGATGCACAATCATTTTTGAGTGACCAGTGACCAGCGCCCAGTTCATCCTACTGGGTTTTTGGTGCAAAAAGTCCCTATTTTTGAAAATAAAAATCGTTTCTTACAAAAAAGAAACTGGACAAATCGGATATGTCGTTTTGAAGGACGTTCTATGTCCTATAGAATGCATTTAGTTTCATCGATGCACAATCATCTTTGAGTGACCAGCGCCCAGTTCATCCTACTGGGTTTTTGGTGCAAAAGGTCCATATTTTTGAAATTGAAAATCGTATCTTACAAAAAAGAAACTGGACAAAGCGGATATGTCGTTTTGAAGGACGTTCCATGTCCTATAGGATGCATTTACTTTCATCGATGCACAATCATTTTTGAGTGACCAGCGCCCAGTTCATCCTACTGGGTTTTTGGTGCAAAAAGTCCATATTTTTGAAACTTAAAATCGTATCTTCCAAAAAAGAAACTGGACAAAGCGGATATGTCGTTTTGAAGGATGTTCCATCATTTTTGAGTGACCAGCGCCCAGTTCATCCTACTGGGTTTTTTGTGCAAAAAGTCCTAATTTTTGAAATTGAAAATCGTATCTTACAAAAAAGAAACTGGACAAAGCGGATTTGTCGTTTTGAAGGATGTTCCATGTCCTATAGAATGCATTTGGTTTCATCGATGCACAATCATTTTTGAGTGACCAGTGGCCAGTTCATCCTACTGGGTTTTTGGTGCAAAAAGTACTTATTTTTGAAAATAAAAATCGTATCTTAAAAAAAAGTTACTGGACAAAGCGGGTATGTCGTTTTTGAGGATGTTCCATATCCTATAGGATGCATTTAGTTTCATCGACGCACAATCATTTTTGAGTGACCAGCGCCCAGTTCATCCTACTGGGTTTTTGGTGCAAAAAGTCCTTATTTTCAAAATTGAAAATCGTATCTTACAAAAAAGAAACTGGACAAAGCGGATATGTCGTTTTGAAGGATGTTCCACGTCTTATAGGATGCATTTAGTTTCATCGATGCACAATCATTTTTGAGTGACCAGCGCCCAGTTCATCCTACTGGGTTTTTGGTGCAAAAAGTTCATATTTTTGAAAATTAAAATCGTATCTTCCAAAAAAGAAACTGGACAAAGCGGATATGTCGTTTTGAAGGATGTTCCATGTCCTATAGAATGCATTTAGTTTTATCGATGCACAATCATTTTTGAGTGACCAGCGCCCAGTTCATCCTACTGGGTTTTTGGTGCAAAAAGTCCTAATTTTTGAAATTGAAAATCGTATCTTACAAAAAAGAAACTGGACAAAGCGGATATGTCGTTTTGAAGGATGTTCCATGTCCTATAGGATGCATTAAGTTTCATCGATGCACAATCATTTTTGAGTGACCAGCGCCCAGTTCATCCTACTGGATTTTTGGTGCAAAAAGTCCATATTTTTGAAAATTAAAATCGTATCTTCCAAAAAAGAAACTGGACAAAGCGGATATGTCGTTTTGAAGGATGTTCCATGTCCTATAGAATGCATTTAGTTTTATCGATGCACAATCATTTTTGAGTGACCAGCGCCCAGTTCATCCTACTGGGTTTTTGGTGCAAAAAGTCCTAATTTTTGAAATTGAAAATCGTATCTTACAAAAAAGAAACTGGACAAAGCGGATATGTCGTTTTGAAGGATGTTCCATGTCCTATAGGATGCATTAAGTTTCATCGATGCACAATCATTTTTGAGTGACCAGCGCCCAGTTCATCCTACTGGGTTTTTGGTGCAAAAAGTCCATATTTTTGAAAATTAAAATCGTATCTTCCAAAAAAGAAACTGGACAAAGCGGATATGTCGTTTTGAAGGATGTTCCATGTCCTATAGGATGTATTTAGTTTCATCGATGCACAATCGTTTTTGAGTGACCAGCGCGCAGTTCATCCTACTGGGTTTTTGGTGCAAAAAGTCCTTATTTTTGAAATTGAAAATCGTATCTTACAAAAAAGAAACTGGACAAAGCGGATATGTTGTTTTGAAGGATGTTCTATGTCCTATAGGATGCATTTAGTTTCATCGATGCACAATCATTTTTGAGTGACCAGTGACCAAAAGACTATGTTGGGTTTTCACAACTATTTATCTCAATGTTCAAATGCGGAGTTCTTATATTTAAAAAAATAATCTGTAATAGTGTTAGATATCGTTTGAAACGGCGTTTTATTTGCTATTAATTTCACCCAGATTTATGCGTTCAGTCTGGTTATATCGGAAATTCCATCCATTTCGCTCGAAATCTCCTCTAGCGTAATTTTAACAGTGCTCTGTTAATGTTCTGTTAACGCTCTGTTAAGTCATGTGGTTTGTGTCTATGCTAAGATCGCGATGGAATATAACTTCACACTCTTATTTTTTTGTTGGATTTGGTTGAATATTTATGCAATTCGTCCACCATTTTGAATCCGCCATTTTTTTTTTTTTAAAATCTAACGTCAAATTCGTAATCAGCGACCTGAAAAACCCTCAGATAAAAAATTTCGTCTCGAAACTTTAATGATTTCGGCTTTTGGCCAGCTTTTAGGGATTTTGAACCAGTTTGCGGTAGGACGATAAAAACTAAAACTGCTTACAAACAATAGTTAAAACTCCTATAGAATTGAATATAATACATAAAATTAAAGGGTGTCATATGACACCAATATGTACAATTAGAGGGTGTTATATGACATCTTTTTGGAGTTGCACTCTCGATTTTAAGTTGATGGCAACGCTGGAACTTGGCATAGCTTGGTCTAAGCACTGTGGTTGCAAAACAATGTACTCGTCCAGCCATGATTCATGTTGTTTTTGGAATCTTTGGTAATGGTGTGCACTCTTTCTGAATTTGGACTTAACCCTTCCCATCCAACTAGTTACAAGCATTTCCGATTCTCGAGAAGAGCCCACAATCTTTTCTAAATCTTATTGCTTTCTGTCTTGAATCAAGAAATAATTTTTCCATATATGAAAAATATCTATTTTCTTCATCTAGCAAAAACTATAAAAAAATTTATGGATAAGCCAAACAAACATGCACATAGGATTGTTTTTTTTTTTGGTTTAGAAATGATTACAGAAACAATCAACATACATATGTAAAAATTGACTCAACTGCATTAAGCACGAACACGGCATTCTTTTCCAAAATTCAATCCAATTTGCAAAACTTTCTGTCCGTCGTTCCACGAGAACAGGTTGCAGGATACCTTTATTTTTCCGATGAAATTAACTATGTTTTTTTCGTAATTCCCAGCCGCACACAATTTACTAGACAAGAATACCGCATCTCCATGTGCTAGGCAAAAAAGCTGTAACTTCATGTTAACGTAGCATCATACAATGACGCTGAACACGGCGTGCTTGAACCAAGTTTAAATAAAAGTTTCTTGCATATGAGTTTTTTGACTGAATTATGTTACGTAATAACTTCGCGAATCAAATGATCCCAAATTTAAAAAAATCGAATGGGCCTTTTTTGAAATAAGGCAGCCTTAAGCAATAACTATAAAAAGTTAATACAACACAAAATTAAAAATATTTGTAACATTTTGCAAACCATTTTTTCTAGACTAATTTGAGGTCGCTGAACACGAAAAACGCATTTATTTTTTTTTCCTTGGGGTCGTTCCCAAGTTATTCGATAATTTATAATTTCGAGGTTATAGCTTTATATACATCAATATATTTTTATGACGCCAAGTCCGATCAATTTTATTTTTCCACGCTTACAAAGAGTGATTAACGGCGCTTCTAACAAGTATACCAATAATTATGCTCCAAACAAAATTGACTGAGTTAAAGCAGGAAAAAGCTTCATATTTCAAAAATTTTTTAAATTTTTCACATCAACTTCAAATGAAACACTTTGTTTTTGGCACATATTTTTTTAAACAATTATTTTTAGAAATGTTATTTAATGGCGCATATAATTGCAAACATTTAAAGCCTATGTTGAGCAAAATCGAATGAAATTTCCAAAAGATATTAAGGTTTTAGTGCAATAGGGAAATTTCGATTTCTTTCAAAAATTAATATTTTTGATACAATCCGCAATGTTCTTCTACAGAGAATGATTAGAAGTTACTTAAATCATCTTTAAAGTGTTCAATAAGTGTAGGGTGTCCTATTTGGAGGCTGAAAAATTGGATCTGTTGACTCAGGCCGAACATTTCGAAAATTCTCACATCTTCCTTATTGCACTAAAGCCTTTATATCTTTTGGAAATTTCATTTTCATTTGCAATTATATGCGCCATTAAATCACATTTCTAAAAATAATTATTAAAAAAAAATATGTGCCAAAAACAAATTGTTTCATTTGAAGTTGATGTGAAAAATTTGAAAAATTTTTGAAATATAAAGCTTTTTCCTGCTTTAACTCAGTCAATTTTGTTTGGAGCATAATTATTGGTATACTTGTTAGAAGCGCCATTAATCACTCTTTGTAAGCGTGGAAAAATAAAATTGATCAGACTTGGCGTCATAGAAATATATTGATGTATATGAAGCTATAACCTCGAAATTATAAATTATCGAATAACTTGGGAACGACCCCAAGGAAAAAAAAAAATAATTGCGTTTTTCGTGTTCAGCGACCTCAAATTAGTTTAGAAAAAATGGTTTGCAAATGTTACAAATATTTTTAATTTTGTGTTGTATTAACTTTTTATAGTTATTGCTTAAGGCTGCCTTATTTCAAAAAAGCCCCATTCGATTTTTTTAATTTTGGGATCATTTGATTCGTGAAGTTATTACGTAACATAATTCAGTCAAAAAACTCATATGCAAGAAACTTTTATTTAAACTTGGTTCAAGCACGCCGTGTGTAAACTCCAAGCCAGGAACTACGAAGGTAGCAGTTGATTTACAGAAGGTAGTAATGATTTTGTGGCTTGAGATGCTTAGGAGAGTATTTTGATAATGATTTTGTGGCTTGAGATGTTTAAGAGAATATTTTTTTCCGGGTGAATTAATAACATTCATCCAAAGTTTTGTTCCTATCGGAAAACAATCATATTTCAAACACTCGCTTGCATTTGGCATGGCTTATTTAAGGAAGGAAAAAGGAAGATTTAGTGAGTGCGTTTAGTGCATTTTTCTTGCATAAAAAAGATGTTCCTCAAACATTATCATTGTTCGAGTTCACTAAGCTTTTGCTCAGAAATCGCTAACTATTCCTAATATTTGTTGCATTACCTTAAATGAAGCTTACACTGCACCATTTTGAAAAATTTGAGTACATAGGAAACTCCACGCTATCTTGTCTGAATCAACCAAAATTCTAATCAGAGCTTGCATTTACTATTCTTAGTGTCGGAGTAAAATTTGGTTGTATTAACCCAAAAAACTCTTTTAGTATAGCATTTTGAAACTTTTTCTTTTATTTGAGGTACCACGCCCTTTTGTCAGAATTCGCCTTTTTGCTCAGAGCTTCCACTTAAATCCTTAGTATTCATTTGTATTTTGGTTCCGTTTTCGTAAATAATGCTCTAAAATTGCATTTTAATTTTTTTGGTGGGCTAATCCGTTGATCGATTTCGCTCATTTTCAATCCCACTTGCTAACATTTACGACGTTATCCCCAACAAAAGCATAAATCATAGTTTCCCTATCCTTATTTAATCTATCTTCATACCAAATTTGTTCAAAGACTGTCTTTACGACATTTTTGACTTGTATAAGCTTCGCCAGAAGTAGTTCGATGCAAAACATACAAAAAACGTAACTCCATTATTGCATGAAATATACGGAATCGTCTATTTTTATTGTTGCCATCTTGTACAAAGTATAACAAAAAAGCTAAAACTCATTTTGCCGCTAAACACATTGAGTGGAGTAACGTTATCGCCAAGCGTGGAGAAAATGGCTCAACTTGAAAAGGAGTTTTCTTGAAGGGGGATCGGATCGGATTTTCCGGTCAGTATAAAAGTCATCACAAAAGCCTTTAGGATTTCTTTCTGACAATTCTGTCCTTGTAAAACGCTGTGTAGGCAGTCAGTTAACCTTTAACCTTTAAAAAAATTAGTAAAAATGCATTATCTCGTTCAGACGCTCAGAAACGATTTTTTTCACAGTTATTAATTAGTGTTTTTATAAGGAATAATCCTGCATGCGCCGAACTTCACGTTGTTACAAAAAACTTTATTTTGGTTCAAGACAGTCTTGGACAGTTAAGATGAATATTACGGGTTTTAAGATCATACGTTTAGTAATTAAAAATCAATAACTTCTTTGATATTATTTTTTGGCTTTTTCTTTATTTTACAGATGATAAAGCTGCTGCCTCATCTACGCGTGGTTCCGAATCTAGCGATAATAATGTAGAAGCTCAAATGGAAGTTTTTGAAAATCTCTTCATGAAAATTCAAACATTTAAATCAGTTTCATCGTCATTAAATCGAGAAGATGTTCTTAATCATGCGGAGAAACTAGCAATTCAATTTGTAAACTTAATGAGTAACGACGACGATGACGAATTATAGTTTCAAATGGATATATGTATAACATTTCACGTAATATTCACAGAAATGAATAAAACATTAACAAACTACAAGCTTTTATTTAATTTTTGGATGCTGATATTCATTAGAATCTAAATCCATTTTTTAAACTTATAGTAACAAATGAGGAGTGATTTTTCAAAAGGGCGTAAAACCACTTCCAACCTCGAACAAACCTAAGAATGCCATCGCCATTACCATGCTATAATGCATCCTCTAGTTCAAAATTCATCACAAAAAATGCATTTTTCCAAGATAAAATCGTGATCAAAAGTAGCATTTCAGAACAAAAGGGCTTATTTCCATATAATTTCATAGAAATTTTTAGAGTTTGATACAAAGAGACGTATTTCGAATAGTGGCCAAAAAATTTAATTATTTATTAATTTCCGATTTTTCGAACTCGTTGTGTTTTTTGATGTCAATGTTTACTTTTTAGTTTTTTAACTTTTAAAAATTTTGTAAGATATCTAAGTTCGGACTATGTTATTATTATTCCTTGCTATTGATATAATAGGACTGCATTAACAAAATTTTTCCATCACGTCTCAGTTTTCAGATAAAAAAACAAATCCAAAATCACGATTTACATCCGCGCAAAATATGATTAAAACATTTTTAGCTGTCAGAATTTCAAAAATTAAATGTCGAACCGTGCAAAAAATGCAAGAATTTCAAATCCAAAAAAAAAAAAAAAAATAAATCGGGCCGACAGAAAATGTACTGAAAAAACCAAAAACCATCTATCTTTAATAAGATGAGTCTTGCTTAAAACATCTTAAAATTAAAAAAAAAACCTTCATGATTTTGTGCTTAATTATCACAGCTTTATTCTGGCACCAAAAACTTAAGGACTAGACCATTAATAACAAACTTGAGTCCTTTTGAAAGAAAAACTTCAATTCATTTTAGTTACGAAAATGTTAACATACGAGTACAAAGATTTTTCAATTCAAAGGCTTTTGTATAACTGCCTGTATCTAAATTTTTCATTTAAATCTTTGTACAAATCTTTGTAACAATTGTTAAATGAAAAATTTAGATACAGGCAGTTATACAAAAGCCTTTGAATTGAAAAATCTTTGTACTCGTATGTTAACATTTTCGTAACTAAAATGAATTGAAGTTTTTCTTTCAAAAGGACCCAAGTTTGTTATGTATTATCCAATCTTTAAATTTTTGGTGCCAAAATAAAGCTGTGCCAATTGTGCACAAAACCATGAAAAGTTTTTTTAAATTTTATATTGTTTTAAGCAAGATAAATGCAATTAAAGGTAGTGTTTTTTGTTTTTTTTTTTTCATTACATTTTCTCACTTAAACGGGCATGAAAAAAAGTCCATTGGACCGATTTAAAAATTTGAATTCTTGCTATTTTTTGCATCGTTTGACATTTTATTTTTGAAATTCTGACGCCTAAAAATTTTTTAATTATTTTTTGCGCCGATGTTAATCGTGATTTTGGATTTGTCATTTTATCTGAAAACTGAGACGTGATGGAAAAATTTTGTAAATGCAGTCCTATTACACTGTGGAACAAAATTTTGTCGCCAGAAGTTTACTCGGATCTGACGCTGCGGGGTGAAAATAGAGGCCAAAATAAGATACCATTTGGCTCAGTTTGTTTCAGTTAGCTCTAGTTTTCAAGAAAAGGCCATTTGAATTTTGCACCTTGATTTATGTGGCTTTTTCGATATATCTCGTAAGCAAACTGAGTTTCATTGCATCGGTTTCATTCGTCTCGTCTATATCTACAACTTTTGCAACCAAATCAGTCCTTTTGGATGCATTTTTGGCAAGTTAGAGCATAAAATTCCAAAAAAGTGATATTTTTCGCCTTTTATGACATTCGGCTCAATAGAAATCACCCGAGTAGTAGATTTATGTACTTTTAACGTAAAGCCGAGATCCATACGAACATTTTGATATAATAATGTGACATATGGGCAAAAATGTCTCACCTAAGAAATTAAACGCATAAAAAGACTTTAAAAAAATGATATGTTGTACCAACTAGTAACGATTTTGTAAAAATAATTTTTTCTGAGATATTTAACATACCAGTGAATAAAATAACATTTTTTTTTGACCAAAGTTTTTCATTTATTATTGAAAATCCCTATTTCAAATAGGTAGGGGAAGGGTACCGGGTTTGAGCACCGTTTGTTTTCGACTCACAACTTGTGACCAAATGAATATTATGTGTCAATGGAAAGCTAAAGATCTTAGCTAACTATTAGTGAAGAAAGTAAATTGATTTCGTCAGTTGGAAAAATTATACATATAAAGAAAATAGTGAAGTGATAATTTTTGGCAAAAAAAATTTTTGATCCGGTTGTGGGTTGTGGGAAAATATGAAATTAAACGCAATCAAATGAAGAAAAAAGAAAAATTAATTTATTTCGGAAACATTGACTCACAAAAATTTAACAAATTTTGCTTAACGGCTTTAACAAAATCAGCGTCACTGAAAACGTCTGGATCGAATGGCATCATGCCTGTTGCCCCGAAGCCAGACTTGATTATCTTTGGCTGATGGCAGATCAATTGTTTTGCAGATTAAGCTAACTAGGTGACGTAATTTTTAGCCCTTTTTGACATTGGTCTTTTGCCAAGCAAGAATTTTTTGTACCAATCCATGCCCGCCATCTGCTCTTCGGTCTACTTGTTTGGAAACTCAATACCGAGATTTTTTGCAAAATGTTATGCCACCTTAACACCCACAATTAATAATAACTTTTTTTCTAAGATATCTTTAAAGAGCCTATTGGTTCTCTCCTTTCCACTAAAAAAGCGTAAAATGGCGTAAGAATACCATTTAGATTAGTAACGATGGCATCCACGACGATATTTCAGTAAAACACACGCTTTAAATAAAAAAAGAGGGGTGCTCACATCCGGACCAATTCGGGGCCCATACTCGACCTTAATAGCCTCAAAGTGGCATTGAGCAAATTGTGTTGTGTGAACATTTTGGTTGCATTCGGTTTTGAATCACAAAAACTAATAAATTTACTGCATAAATAAAGATTACAATCAGCTTTTCGATTGATTCACTTCGATACCGCACTTGGAAAATTATTGATAAAAACTTTTGTGGGCTCCCCCACATTATTAACAATAAAGTGATCCTCGCAAGATTTTTTTCAACATAAGAGAAAAAAATCATCTTACGAAAAAGTGTTCATGACATAAATGCTTAAAATCTTCCAAAGAATACGTGTGAGTTTTTTTTTTTTTGAGTTTTTTTTTCGGACTTTTTGAAAAATTATAAAATGTCTCAAAAAATTCTGAAAAAATTCTCACGTATTTTTTGGACGATTTTAAGCATTTTATGTCATAAACACTTTTTTCGTAAGATGCCTTGTTTTTCTGTTACGCTGAAAAAAATCTTGCAAGGCATCACTTTATTGTTAATAACTTTAGAACCAATATCGATTACTCCAATTTTTTTTCTGGGGTATAGTTTCTTGACATGTGGAGGGTGCCCACATTATTTTTATAATTTTCTCAGAGGCGGAGAAGTCGCTTAATTTTATGTTCTTATTTGAAATAGGGACTTTCAATGATAAATGAAAAATTTTGGTCCAAAAAATATTCCTGGTGTATGTTAAATATCTCAGAAAAAAATAATTTTTACAAAATCTTTACTAGCTGGTACAGCACATAATTTTTTTAAAGCCTTTTATAAGTTTATTTTTTTAGATGGCTCATTTAAGAAATTTTTGCCCATATGTTGTTGCATTATTATATCAAAATATTCGTATGGATCTCGGCTTTACGTTAAAACTACACTCGGCTGATTCCTATTTCTCTTATTTTGGCCTATATTTTTACACCGCAGCATCAGATCAGAGTATAATAATTACATTGTCCGAACTCAGATAACATCAAAAGTCTGAAATTTGAGTTATTAGGATAATGTATGTGACATTACAATTGCACCTTGAATAGACATATTAAACTATCAAAAAAACCCATTCCACCCCAAAACTATTTCCATCAAAGTCAATTTTTATCCGATCTTGGTTTGCAATGGCCCAAAATTTTTGTTATGAAATATTCTTTCGATACAGTTATAAAACTTAAACTTTTGGAAATGGATAGATCCGAAATAACTTAGTGGGAGTGATGCAATATCATCAAATTTAATTTTCGGCCACTGTAACTCAACTATTCTTAAATCGATTTCAACAAATATATATACCAAATATACCATTGGAAACATAATTTAATTATCTTTTAAACGAAAAGCCTTTAGTTTTAATTGGACTAGCCGTTCTTTCTACAGATTAGTTAAAGTGAAGTCATACAAAAAAAAAAAAAAAAAAAACATACATGAGCGAACAAAATTTTGTTTACATTTTTTAGCTCAGCACACTTCAAGTAATTGAAATAAATTTAAATCGTTCGAATCACAATTTCTGCTGTAAAACAGTGATTATGCGAACTTGATGTCGAAATAATTATGGCACGAAAAAATTCGTTGTTTTTTTGCATTCCAATCAGCAGAAAAAGAATGCAAACAGTAAAATCCAAAATATTTGGTATGCATATAGCTCTAAGTAAGGGAAGATGGGGTAGATTCGTACAGTTTCTACTTTATGGCTAAAAATAAAGCAAGCTACCAGCTTTTTCAAAATAACTAGTATGCAGTAAAATAAGTACAATATTAAGCTTTTAATGTAGTGTAAGCTAAAGACGGTCCGATTTATCATTTAAGAGCAATGACAGATTTTCTGAAGATACTCAAAATGTACGAATGTGCCCCATATGCGGGGTACTTTCGTACATAACGTGGGGTATACGTGCAACGGTGGATGCAGCAATTAAGGCGATGAAATCGTATGTGGATCGAATGAAAGAGTATCCTCATGAAAGTATAGAACATCTTTCGCATGCAGATCTGCCATAGAACTTGACTGGTAAGTCCCAACAGATGCAAAATCTTCGTCGCTGCACAAAAGTTTGTTAAATGGCCATATTCTTGTTATTTCAAATGCACTTGTAATATTTTTACTATGACACGATTGAAAACTTTATCCAGACTTGAAATATTGTACATAGTAGGAACTTTTGCATGGTTATTGATATTCCAATTGCTGAATGCAGCTCTCAGTTTTCAATTAAAAGGCCCAATCAAGCCTCTATTGGTTGGAGACGGTGTGAAAAGTGTGAAAGGAGTAAGGAATAAACTATCCCGTTGCCCCAAGCATAATTAACTGCATCTATTGAGAAATGACTTTCATAGCTGTCGACTAGTGGTATATTAAGGTTATCTTTGGAGTATTGCGTTTGCTTTCAGTAATTCCATGAATTAATTGGTAATTATACATCGGCTCTTAATTTTGTTATACTAAATAAATTGAAATTACGCTTCATAGGGGTAAATTTGTGTGTACGAATGTACCCCGCAACTATAAGCACGGATGTGCCCCAAACTGATCAATATAGATTGTTGTTATTTCTATTAAAACTATTAGCAAAATCGCAAAATTAGTAAACACACAGTAAAATAGCATATCTGTTTTTGAACTAGCAGAAGTATTTTAAAATTTTAGCATAAAATTATTACCATTAAACGAAGTTAAAGTCAGATAAGAAAATAACTTTTGCACTGGAAAAACACACAGTCTTTTTTCGGCCAAGTCAACAATCGTACCACCGCCACATTTCACAAGCTAAATGGCTGCAAAAGCACCAATATTGCATGTGAAGAAGCGGACGTGCTAACTTCTATAGTTTTCGAAATAAAGCCACTGTACGAAGGTGCCCCGTGTACGAATCTACCCCGTCTTCCCCTACGATTTTTTTTTTTTTGAGCATAATTTTCCCACCGTTCATGGACAGCAAGCAAAGCAACTTTCGAACACCACGAATAGATTTTGTAAAAATATATTTTCCAACCAGTGTAAAGCGCGCAAATCTCAATAAGGGTTAATTTTGCGCTGCGGACGTCATATATTTTAATCCTGTTGGTGCTTTGATTGTTAAATTCTTAATTTACCTGTAGTAGTAAGTTGCTCCTTGAGGATACTTTCAAATTGCATTAAAAAATATTCCAATATTTTTTTTGTTATATAAGTATTTTAATAAGCCCTGCCCGATAAGTCCCAAAGCATATCTTCTCTTCTTATACGAGATAAAATTGTATGTACTTATGTACCTATGTACTTATGTATGTACAGTTGCGGTCAACTAATTAGCAACGCAGCGGTGTATTACATTTATTTGTCAATATATCATAATTTTCTGAAGAAACTTTAAAAACTTTATATCGGTTGATGGTCTTAAAATAATTATTTTTCAAGTACACTTCACTTTATGCAAAAGGAAGCCCCTACTATTTTATTTTTTAGTATATTGAGTAAGGATTAATAATCCTCTCGGTCATATAATTAGCAACGATTTGTTTATTTTTAATCAAAGCAACTTTTTATTTAAAAAACATTTAATACTTCGTTGCGAAACCATTATTTCTCATAACTGCTTCACACCTACGAGCCATTGACTCCACTAATTTTTGGCGCACAGCATTTGGAATGGCTTTCCATTCCATCTTTACTGTTGCAAATAACTCCAAGCAGTTTCCAACTTTAACAACTGAACTTTTTTTTTAATTGCTCCCAGAGGTTCTCGATGGGATTGAGGTCTAGGCTGCGTGAAGGCCGATCCAATAGTGGGATGTAATTTTCCTGCATACACCGTTTTGTTAACCGCTCGATATGCCTCGGATCGTTATCTTGCTGCAGGATGCAAGACACTGGCATGTTTCCATCACAGAATGGAACCATAAGGATAGAAATATACTGGTGCTGATTCATATGGCCCTCAATCTTTGCAATGGGACCAACACCGCGCCATGACATGGATCCCCAGATCATAATATTTCAACCACTATACTTTAGTGTAGGACGTGTGTATTTTGGGTCAAATTTCTTTAGTCTAAGACGACGGAAGTAGGTTTTACCATCAGACGAAATTCTATTAATTTTGGTTTCATCCGAAAAAAGGATCCTTTTTCCATTCTTTAACTGACCAGTACCTATATTTCCGGCGAACTGTAACCTTTTCTTTCTGTTCACTTCTAATAGAAGAGGCTTCGTTCTGGTGTTGGTCCCATTGCAAAGATTGAGGGCCATATGTATCACCACCAATATATTTCTATCCTTAATGATGTAATGGTTCCATTCTGTGATGAAAGCATGCCAGTGTCTTGGATCCTGCAGCAAGATAACGATCCGAAGCATACCGAGCGGTAAACAGAACGGTGTTTGGAGAAAAATTACATCCCACTATTGGATCGGCCTTCATGCAGCATAGACCTCAATCCTATCGAAAACCTCTGGGAGCAAATAAAAAAAAAGTTCAGTTGCATAAAGTTGGAAACATCTTGGAGTTATTTGCAAAAGTAAAGATGGAATGTGAAGCCATTCCAAATGCTGTGCGCCAAAATTTAGTGGAGTCAATGGCTCGTAGGTGTGAAGCAGTTATGAGAAATAATGATTTTGCAACGAAGTATTAAATGTTTTTTAAATAAAAAGTTGCTTTGATTAAAAATAAACAAAGCGTTGTTAATTATATGACCGAGAGGATTATTAATCCTTACTCAATATACGAAAAAACAAAATAGTAGGGGCTTCCTTTTGCATAAAGTGAAGTGTACTTAACAAATAATTATTGTAAGACCATCAACCGATATAAAGTTTTTAAAGTTTCTTCAGAAAATTATGATATATTGGGTGCTATTATTGATTCCGTTCGATAAGGAAATTTTCGCGGAAAGAAGTATCGTTCGATATGAAAACTACTATTATTGATTCCGACGGTAGAGGAATATCGAACGAGAATATTGGAAACCCTGAAATAAGAACATTTTGACAGATGACAAAGAATAAAAAAATTAGAAGTGTCAACAAAGGAAAATTATGAATCTTTGATAATTTTATGTAAATATCATGTGAATAGAATAGCTTTTTTAGTGCGATTTAAGAATTAATTATCCATACATTTTAGAGTTCGGTGAAGACGCGTGTTTCTCCAAAGTTGTTTTTTGTAAAAAAGTGTTGATCATTTTTTTTTTCCAAGTGATTATACTTCATCGTTTGATCACCGCAGCGAGGGTTGGATGTGAAAGTGACTTTTTCTATATGAGATGTAAATCTAATCAAAATAAAGACGAATTGTTTCCTTTATTTAATAAAATAAAATGATATGTATTGTTTTATGAATTTTGAGTTTTATTTCAAAAATAAATTTTCTAATTTTTAATTAAACCGACAATTGTGTAGTAGTAAATTGTTTAAAATTGATATTTAATATTAAGCTTAATTTCTTTATCAATAAAAAGAGCAAAATTATCAAAAAAGCATGCATTTTTAACTTTTTATTGTCGTTCCGTCACAAAAATTTCGCGGAAGGAAACAACTGAAATATATCTATCCGTCGGAATCAAGAATACACAAAAATGAACGTCACTTCGATGTCAGGGTTGTTAAATTTGTCAAATTATTTGCGGAAACAATAATACCAAATTTATCTGTTTTGCGGAACAGTGATGACAGATGTATCTAATTTTCGGAATCAATAATAGCAAAATTTGCTTCCGCGCGGAAAATGCTTTCCGACGGAATCAAGAATAGCACCCACTGACAAATAAATGTAATACACCGCTGCGTTGCTAATTAGTTGACCGCAACTGTATGTTTGGAACGGGCAAAACTTTTTCTCGAAAACGGCTGCAGCGATTTTAATGAAACTTCGGATAATGTTAGGTATTAGCATACAATGAAGAATGAGCTAGGCTTGAACTTTGTAAATGCTCACCAGGGGCGTGGCATCGCATTAAATTTTAAATTTGATATGGTCATAATTCGCAAACCATACAAGGTATTTGAATTAAATTTGGTGAACGTGTACGGCTTAATAATACCTTGTAGCACACAAAAAGTGGGCGGGATAAAAGAAGCGCCACGCCCACTTTTTAGCCCTTGAAAATTTTGATTCAATGTTACTCGAAAACGACTCCAACAATTTTGATGACAATTTAGGAGATGTTACCTCTGCAAACAAGTATCACATATTATGCGTTATATGGAGAAAACTCGTTAAAGGGCGTGGCACCGCCCACAAAATTATAATACGGTATAAAAAGAAAACTAATTAAGTAATCATTCTAAAATTAACTGTGGGGAGCCTACTTGCTATAAGGCATCTCTGACCGTTGCGCATGGAACCTCCCATACAAGCAAAATACGTTAAATGCTATTTCTCGCAAATGTTACAAGGTATTTTAATGAAATTTCGTATGTATGTAATGCTTAATAATACTTTGTAACAAAAGTGGGCGGAATCGAATTAGTGCCACGCCCACTTTTTAACCTTTGAAAATTTTGATTCAATATTACTCGAAAACGACTCCAACAATTTTTATGAACATTTAGGAGCTGTTACCTCTGCAAACAAGTATTATTATGTGATATGCCATTATATTGGGAAAACTCGTTGAAGGGCGTGGCACCGCTCACAAAAATATAATGCGCTATAAAAAGAAAACTACTAAAGCAATCTTTCTGAATTTAACTGTAGGGTGTCTACTTGCTCTTAGGCACCTACGACCTGAAAGTAGGCAAAATATCGGAAGTGCGCGTGGAACCTCCTATACAAATAAAACGCATGCTATTTCTCGCAAATGATACAACATATTTTGATGAAATTTGGTATGCGAATCTGGATCAGAAGTAGCTAAAGCATAACAAAAAGGAGGCTTTGTTTAATAATTGCCATGCCCACTTTTGAATCACTCGTGAACATCAACATCGACAAGTGGGGGATTTAACGTTTGGACAATACAGCATTTGGTGAGAATAATTAGGCGACCATCTATCCCTTTGCCGTACTCTTTGCAGTTTCAGATAAACAGCTCGGCTGTATTTCCCGTCGCAAGGGCAATATAGCATCAACATTTTGGCGCAGCCGGTAGTCCGAGCCAGGACTACGCATCGAGGGAAGCAGAATTGAAAAAGAAAGATCAACGTTGGAAGGAATCATTCGTGAAAAGTGGTGAGTGTTGAAAAAAAAAAACAACAAAAAACAATATAAATCCAAAACGAAGGTCGACTGGCAGTCTTGTTTGCGTTACATCGAATGCTTGCATTACTGCTTATAGGCCTCAAAGATCCTATGGTAGTCGATTCGGTAGAAGCCAGATCGAATATCATAGTAATAACATAAAGAAAACCTGAAAGAAGGTTAAAAACGTAGTGAGGGAAAGTGTCCATGAGAGTAGGAACGGAAACAAATTTTAGGGAAATCTATGTTAGGTTACAGTCGTTTCGGGACCGGGTGTTTTTGTTTTGAAAAAAAAATTGAGGAAAAATAATACTAATAATTTGTGGTTTTAAAGAAAAAAAAGGAGAAAATTTTTCATAACTTGGAATTTAAAAAAAAAAATTAGTAAATTAAAATTTTAATTTTTGTTCACCGATAGACTGGCTTCCCCCACCCGTGGTAAGAAGTCAGTTGTGCGATATCGGTTTCGTTTTCGTTGAAAAATAATCGGTGATAAATTTCTGGAGTTTGCTCTTTTTAGTGGTTTTCGTGCTGGGTTGGCTGAGACCTTTTACAACCGAAGTAGTTCAATTCTTTTGTTCGAACGGTTTACGAACTTTGAAGCCACTTTGCAAGGGGCTGCTGTTTGTAAAGCTTTCGTTGAAGTTTTGAGCTCAAATTCGGAAAGTTCTACTGGTTCAGTTTTGGGTTCCTGGGAATTATTTTCAGATAATTCCATGGTTCCGTTTCGATCAGTAGGATTACGCGGGAATTAGCGGAAATAATTGAGGAAAATTTCTTTTAAAAATTTATTTCTTTCTTTACGAAGGAAATAAATTCGCATTCAGTTCTTTTCATACCAGCAACTAAAAGCTGGTATATGCAAAATAAAACGTTTCGTTTATTGTTGCGCAGGTCGTGGTTTTACTTATTCAAAAAATATAGGTGAATAAAACTTTGCGTTGTGGTTCATATGAAATGTTTTTGCAGGTGCAATTTTTAATTTTTGTTTTTGGTTTTAGCACAATTGGTTTTCGATTTCAACAAAACAAAAAATAAAAAGACAAAATTAAGTCATTTAATGCATTTGCTGACAGTTTTTTTTTATTTGTCATATTTTTGGTTTGCTTTGGGTTTTGTATCGTAGCAAAGCCAATGCGTTATTTTGTTATTGGAATTGAAATTACTGCTAATTGTGTTGGTCATTTTTTGTTTGCAGTGGGAAAAACTGTAATTTGATAAAATTTGTAATGTTTTGTTAATGTTGTTAAAGGCATACTTTTTCTTTGGGTGAATTTTTTGAAATATTAAGGACGGCAGATCAAGGCCGTGATTCAGTGTGCATTTGCGTTTTGTATTTGACATTGAATTTTGTAACGTATCAAGGCCAATTGGTTTTTGTTTTGTAATTTGTTTTGCTGTCGGTAGAGCAGTAGGAAAATTGGGGTGGAGTAAAAACTCTGCAGTTGGGTTTATTTGATTTTGGATTTTTGTTTTTGTTTTTGATGATATAGTTTCATAAGGGAAGTTGGAAAGATGAAATGGTTTTGATTGTTTAGTGTTATGAGTGAACTTGAGAAACTAAGAAATGATTACGGAAGGTTATTAAGTGAGATAGGGAATTTTAAAGAAAAGTTGTGGGAGTGTTTGAAGCTAGCTGCAGGGGATACGCAAAGTTTTAGTGTTATTGAAGAAAAGGTTTATAGTTATAAGGATTTGTCGGAGGTAGAAGAAGCGGATAAGGTATTAGACGAAATAATTGGAATAACTGAGTCCGAGGTTAGGAGATTAGAAGATAAATCTAGAGATTGGGAGTCGGAGTTTAACGCTTTGAAGAAACGCTACGATCAACATTTGGCTTTGTTACAGTTGGATGTGAGTCAAATTGAGGAGTTAGAGCAGGAAAATAGTAGTCTAGCGAATCAGTTGAATTCAGGGAACGTATCTTTTGGGGTGTTTTCAGCAGGCGTCAATTGGAAGTTTGGCGAAGGCGATTCTCAGGAACATACTGGAGTGCGGGGTCTCACTCATTCATTGAAAAGAAGGAGTGTGAGGCAGGAAGGGTTTGACAGGGTCAGGTCTAGTGCGAGTACGGAGCGGTCGGCTTTGGATAATAGTGTTAGACAGGCGGACGAAGCCAGTAGTAGTGGGATTTCTGGGAATTTCGCATTGGAAAGTGGAGTTTCGGGAAGTGTCCCAGGGAAGGTTAGTTGTGGGAATAAAGAAGCACGGTCTGGTTTGGATAGGAACGCTGAAGTAGGAACAGGATCAAAGATGGTGGACGTGAAAAAATTGACTTTAGCGCAAAAGAATCTTGAGAAACAGCTGGGCAGTGTTATAGGTAATTATAAGAAGTCTTCATCAGTCAGAAAAACTGAAGAATATTTCGACAAAAGATTGGAGGAGCTAGAGAATGTTTGGGACAAAATAGTCAAGAATAATGAGGAATTAGAGGAGGCGGAGTCTTCGGAGAAAGATTGTGACTATTTCAAGCGGAAAGTGTTTCCTATCTTGGAATTATATTACAGCGCCCATAAGGACATCCTTACAAGTGATAGGGACAAATTAAAGGGTCAGTCTGGACAGCAGGAGACTGCGGGCTCAAGTGGGGGGCAAGCAAGTATTTCAGTGCGTGATTTGGACAGGGTTCCCAAGAAAGTTAGGGATCATGTGCCTCATTTCGGAGGGATAGATTCCCCCGCCTTGAAAACTGAGCTTCACAGGTTATAGCGGCATGTGAGTATGTCAAACGATCGGTACTGCCGTCTGAGGAACCTGAGCTTATTGAAGTGGTTAAACTTCATATGTTTGGGGATGCGTTTGAGCTGGTGAAATCTGTAAGGTTTGACTCATTGGAGGAGCTTTTAGGCCTTTTAAGAAGTACTTATGAGAAAGGGAAGTCTTTGCAATAGACGCAAAAGGATATCTCGAATGCCCGCCAGAGTTCTGGGGAGGACATTCGAGCGTTTGCGAGAAGGTTGGGCGTGCTACAAGCATCGATTACAGACAGGATGAGCCAAAAATATGGCGCAAGCAACATTGATTCCGTGGTTAGGGAAACGGAAGAAACTGTTTTGCTGGCTTTCAAGCGGGGATTGAAAAACATGTCCTTGAGGTTATCTTTAATGAGTAGCAGGGCGGAAACGCTTAGTGAGTTAGCGGAAGAAGCGGTAGCCGCGGAAAAAATGCTATGCGGGGAGGACGAACTCACAGCTAGGATTAACAGTATCCAGGTCCAGGATAGGCTTTGGCAGGACGCATCTAGGGAGAGAGGTCGGGCAAATCCGCGTTGGCAAAATAAGGACGACTCAGGGTACAGGGAGCCGAAAGATGCTCAGATAAGGACGAAATGTTCATTTTGTAGCAGGACTGGTCACACAAGAGACGACTGTTGGAAAAGAAAGAATACGCCATATTGCGCTGGGTGTGCGGAATATGGGCATGAAAAGAGCGATCGCTGTTCCAAGGATTCAGGATCGGCTCGTAAGGGGTCCTGGAAGGAGAATAATAAGCAAAATGGATCACAGATCCCTCAAAGAAAGGCAGGGGAAACAGCAGGGAAAAACTCGACTGACAGAAAGGAATCCGAAAGTCGCGGAAAAAGTATAGAATGTTTTTGGTGCCACAAAAAGGGGCATATGGCCAAGGATTGCTACGCAAAGGCGAAACACAGCGCGGGAAACGCCAAGGGGCCCAACCGAGCCTAGTGGTTGGGGAACCCAAGAAGCAAAGCAAAATAATAATGAGTAAAAAGGATATGGGTGCAGAAAATCAAACGCAGGGTTCTGTTGTGGATGCGCACTCCGTATCGAGGAACGTGGTTGAAGGAAAGGTGAATTTGGATACAGTTAGTCAAACGCGGGTAACTGTTGTGGATACGTGTCCAAAATTCGGGGAAGGTGTTTTCCCTCGCAAGGAAAAATCTTCGAGTCTAAAGTGGGCAAGTAGTAGAAAGAGTGGGTTTGTCAAACAGAAAAGTTATGGGAAAACAAGTACAGTTAATCAAACGCAGGTGGCTGTAGTGGATACGTGCTTGTTATCAGGACGAAATTGTGAAAATTTTAGAGAAAGGAATCCTCACCACGATAAGGGCAGGATGAATGAAGTGGAGGCACTAGAGGATGTGAATAAAATAGAGGTGATGGCCCAGGACATAAAAGGAGCGGTCGGGAGGCCAGTTGAAGGGACGAGATCAAAGGAGCTAAATGTACAGGCTGTACGACCGGTGGCCCAGCCCACAGCGGATAAAGTGGGAACGGTCACTATAGAGCACGGTATGGGAAAATACCGTGAGTTACCTGTGGTAGTGGCTGAGCGGCCAGCAAAGATTGCGGCTGACGAAATTGCTGCGGGGTGTGTTGTGGATTTCAGCAGTAAAAATTTTTTGATTGGACTTTGTGAGGCTAAAAATGATGTGTTCATTGAGGTTCCATGCGAGAGTGCTAAAAATGGAAAACTCGTTTTACTCGTGGATTCGGGGGCCGACGCAAGCTTGGTGAAGCAGGACTCAATGTTACAGCAGATAGTGTTGGACACGTCTGTGACAAAAGATTTGAGTGGAGCTTTTGGTGGTCAAATCACGACTTTAGGTGTGACCAATATTGTTCATAGGCATCAGACTGATCTGAGTTTATCGCTGCACGTGGTACCGTTAAATCGTGGGGTCCCTGCTGATGGAATAGTAGGTAGGGACAATTTGTGGAATCACTCCATAATTAATGCTATGAATAAAAAGTTGATTTTTTATAATGATCAAAGGAATGAGATATTCGCGTTTAAATTGAAGTCGCTGAGAGAAATAGACGGCATTTCATGCAACACGTTGATAGCAGTGCAACCTCGAACTGCAAAAATAGTGCCTCTACGAGTAAAAACGAAAAAAAGAGAGATAGTAATTCACAAACAGGAACTCTCGCATGGGTTTTATTTGGGTGAATCATTGACTAAAGTGGAAAACGGGGTGGCGTACGCCACTGTGTTAAATGCTTCCGAAAAAGAGTATGTCTTCGATTCGATTAGTTGCCCAAAATTTTCCAACTATAAAGAGTATAAATTGGCCATGGATGGCACGATTAACATAGTTAGGGAGAAGGATTTCAAAGCAAGGATAAGTAAACTTTTCGAGTCGATTGATTTGGATCCGAACCTAAGCGTTGAGGAAAAAACCTCCATTGAAAATGTGTGTGGGTCTTTCCATGACATTTTCTTGCTAGAGGGGGATGCGTTATCATATACCCCGGTGTTGAGGCATGAAACCCCGACACCGGTGGGGCAGCCTCCGATCAACCAAAAACAGTACAGGTTGCAGCATTCACATAGGGATGAAATTAATAAGCAAGTGGGAAAGTTGCTGGATGATGGAATAATCGCTGCAAGCACCTCTCCATGGAATTCGCCACTTTTATTAGTACCCAAAAAGAGTGGAAAGGATGGAAATAAAAAATGGAGATTGGTGATAGATTTTAGGAAATTGAACGAGGCAACTATCAAACAAGTTTTTCCAATACCCAGGATTGATGAGATTCTTGATCACAGCCGATATTTTTCTACCTTGGATTTAGCAAGTGGATACCATCAAGTGTTAATGGATGAAACGGATAGGGAGAAAACTGCGTTCAGCACAGGGCTGGGGCATTTTGAATTCACTAGAATGCCATTTGGTTTAACTGGAGCGCCAGCCACTTTTCAACGTATTATGAATCATATCCTCACAGGACTTCAAGGACTGGAGTGCTTTGTATATTTGGATGACATAGTAATCTATGGAAAAAATCTGCAAGAGCACGAGGATAGGTTACGTAAGGTTTTTACAGTGTTGAGGCGGCACAGTTTAAAACTAAACACCGAAAAATGTAACTTTTTGCGACGCGAAGTCCTGTATTTAGGACACAAGTGCTCGGAACTGGGTGCATTGCCAGATCCACAAAAAGTAGAGTGTGTGAAAAGCATTCCGGTGCCAAAGAATAGAAAGGACGTGCAGGCATTTTTGGGCCTTGTAAACTACTACCGAAAGTTCATCAAGGATACGGCAAGTATGGCGCTTCCAATAAACAAGCTGTTGAGGAAGGATGCCAAGTTTGAGTGGACACCTGAGTGCTAAAAATCGTTCGAGGATTTGAAAACAGCAATTATGTCACCACCCATCCTGGTGTATCCAAGCAATTTTTGCTGATGACTGACGCCAGCAATGAAGCATTGGGAGTGATCCTGTCGCAGGGGAAAGTGGGTGGGGATAACCCCATAGCCTTTACTAGTAGAGCGCTTAGTGACACGGAAAAAAGGTATTCAACCATAGAAAAAGAATTTCTTGCGATAGTATGGGCTGCGAAAAATTTTAGGGCCTATCTTCTAGGAAGACATTTCAAAATTTATACGGACCACCAGCCACTACGTGGAATAGCGAATTTAAAGGACGAAACCTCACGGCTGGCGAGGTTTAGACATAAAATGTCAGAATATGACTTCGAAATTATATATAAGCCAGGGAAAGTGAATTTAAACGCAGACGCACTGAGCCGTCTGCCACAAGCGAATAAACAAACTACAGTGGTGCAGACGCGTTCCAAAGCCAAGGTCGTCGACCAAGGGGGAGTGGGACAGCAGACTGGGGTGGTGAAGAGAAATGTCACGATACTAGTCGATCCAAAGGAAATTGAAACAGTACTTAAAGATTTCCACGACACTCCATTGGGGGGACATCAGGGTGCAGGCAAAACATTTCTGCGGATTAGAAAGCAGTTCAGGTGGAAGGGTATGCAAAGAGACGTGAAGGAATACGAAAAAAAGTGCACAAAATGCCAAATAAACAAAAGTTCAAAACTGACGAAAATGCCTATGGTCCTGACAGATACGCCTGAAGTACCTTTTAATAAGGTGTACATGGATATTGTGGGGCCGTTGCCCGTGTCGTCGTCCGGAAACAAATATATTTTAACTTTTCAGGACGATCACTCCAAATATATGGTGTGTGCGGCCATGGCCGATGCGGAGGCAAGCACAGTGGCTAGGCATTTTTACAGCGAGATCATCGCCAGGTATAATGTTCCGAAGGTTTTGGTCACCGACAATGGTACCAATTTCGTTTCGAAGCTATTTTCGGATACGTGCGAGTTGCTGGGTATCAAAAAGCTACATATAACCCCATATCATCCCCAGGCGAATGGCTCATTGGAAAGAAGTCATAGGCCTTTAGCAGAATACCTCAGAAGTTTCGTGAAGGAGGATGGTTCAAATTGGGATCAGTGGTTAGCGACAGCTATGCACGTGCATAATAACACAGTGCACACGTCAACGAAGCGAACACCGTTTGGCACTTTGTATGGTTTCGATAGGGAGTTACCAACCAATTTGAAGAGGAAATGTTCACCGGTCTACAACGCTGACGACCAAAATAAAGTTTTAAAATTTCAGATACAGAGAGCGCATGAAATCGTCAGAGACAACCAGAATAAAGCCAAGGAGCAAGCGAAGAAGCAGTACGACAGTTCGATAAACAAAGTCGTATTTAAAAAGGTCGATAAGGTTTTGATGAAAAATCAGACCAGGAAAAACAAGTTTTCCCCCATTTGGATCGGTCCCTTCGAGGTATCTGACGTAGGCGGGCCAGTGACAACGGAGATTGTCGTCAAGAGCAAACACAAAAAGATACACAATAACCTACTAAAATTGTTCAATGCATAAGCATCCATCCGCAGTATACTATGTTAACTTTACACATGTAAAAAAAAAAAAAAAAAAGAATTAAAATGGGGGTTTTTCTTTCAAAGAACACAAACAGTTGATGTCACATAAACGAACATTACGTGAAAAAGAAATGTAGATAAATGAGCGAGAGTGCAGGTTTTGCATAAGTTTAAATGACTGGTACAGAGCGATCCTTCAAAAGTATTGAACGGGTAAATCCGGAAAATGCAGTAAAATCTTTGAATGCCATATCTTTTTTGGTGACGGGGGATTTGAGCGTCGCCGATGTGCATTATTAAAAGTTTTCAGTTTTAGTAAACTAACGGAAAATAATTGGGTGCTAAATGTAATCAAAAGTTTCCAATTTCGTTAACATTTCATTGCGGCCGATGGGGTGGTAAAGAAATGCTTGCGAAGGAAATTCGTTGTCAACTACCGCTGGGGAATACCTTCATAAAGAATGCAATCGCATCGAAAATTGTTTTAATGCAAAAACAAGAAACATGCTAAGTGGCTGATAGAGTTTTTCGATTAACTGATACGCCACTTATGAAATATATTACAGAGCATCAGGGTTCTGCGTATTGTAAATAAATGAGTTACTAATAACTAATGTACTAACAGCTAACCACTAACAGAATTACTAATCTTTACTAACCAGCACTGTACACCTCTGAATAATATAAGCGAATGATGAAAGAGTCAGATACAAAGTAGCGGAAAAATTATCAGCAAAATTGAATTGACAAATTCAAACAATTTCTAAAATGGTAATGGGAGGCCCAAGTGCCATCGGGGTAATTGACATGACAATTTAATTATTTAAAAGTTAATATTGTAATTGAGTTGTGTATGAATTTACGTGCACAAAAATCGGAAAGAAACAGAGAAAAAGCTAAAATTAAACAAAAATAAACGGAGTAGCGTTTAATGCATGGGTTGCATTTAAGTAATTGGATTGCATTGTCGTTGTACCAACAAGGTAAACAAAGGGGGAACGACGCAATGGTAGAGAAATTTTGGTTTTGTATGAAATACATAAGTAGACAAAATGAAATATGGAAAAAATAAAATATATTAATAACAAATGCAATTATTCAGAAGAATAAAATAAAAAGGCAAAATAACATAAGCAACAGCAACGAGCTAGTTGCGAAAACGTATGTAAAAATAGGGAATTATAAAATTTAAAGAAATTTGGAATGATTTTTATGATAACGACAAATCTTAGGGCGAACTAAATTGATAAGATATAAAAGTTGAATAAACTATTGAATAGTACAAGATCTGAGAAAGAATGTCAAAGACATTAGTATTAGAATAATTAGAATTGAGTAGATTATATTAAATGATATAAGAAATTATAAGATTGGAAATATAGAGTAAAAAGTTAAAAGGAAAGTAGTAAAAAGTTACAGAAAAAAAAAAAAAAAAAATAAATAAAGATTTTGTTTTTGTTAAAGTCAAAACAAAATACTTATTAAAGTAAACAAAAATTCTGTTATGAAAAACGATACGCCATTGTCATAACACAATTTTTCAGTTTGGGAATTGAATTGCAAGGCCATAGTTAATTGCTGATGTTGCAGATTTTTGTAAATATAATCGTAGCTATGCAACGAAATATATTTGGATGCATGTATGTGCATCCACATATATCAGCAATCAAAAATCGGTTTAAGAAATTGAAATAGGTGAAACACCTCAATGGAAAGTTCACTACATATATAGACGACGAATAATGTCATAAAAACTGTTGGGATAATATTGAAAACCCAAATCAGCAGTTATGAAGGAAATGTAAATTTTTTTTTTTTGATAACTAAAATATGTACATATATAAAATACACGGGAAAAAATATATATACATATTTATTTATTCCTAGAATTTTAAATGGTCCGAAATACCAATTAATTAAATAAAGAAAGTACAAGCTACACTAAAAGTAATAACTCAATTTTAACAATAGAATAATTACGGGATTAAAATCAAAAGCAAATTTTAATTAAAAATGTAAACTGGAAAGAACTTTAATTAAAGTTTTTAACTAAACGGAATGCAATGCCGTCATATGAATCATATTTATATGCATGAACAGTGCTAAATGCATATAAATATAATAAAGGTTGCAAAACTTGCATAGAATTACATAGGTATACATTAAGTTTTTCATAAGTAAAAAACTAAGACATAATAATAAGATATAGGGAAATGAATCCCAAACAAAATAAAATTTAATAGAGCGAAATTTAAAGAGAATAACTTTAATTAGTCATGTTTAAAAAAAAAAAAAAAAAAAAAATATATATTCGTACAAGAAATCTGAGAATGATTTACATAAACAGGGGATTAAATCCCAAATAAAGTATTGTAAAAAAAAAAAAAAAAAGAAATCCTAATTGGACAATGAAAAACAAATGTGAATTTTTAAAAATTTGAAGAAGTAAACAAGAATTAACAAGTTAAATGTTATGATTTTTGGAAAATTTGTTAAGGAATTGTAGCAAGAATATACATACGTAAAAATTTAATTTTTAAAGTAACGTAAATTAAGAATTATTAAATCAGAAGGGCAAACGGTCAATTTATTAATAAAATGTATGTTAATGTAGAATAAAAATTTCTCAGTATGTCTTGTGTAATGTCAATAATGTATAAATTGAAAATTATTTGTATTTAGTTGATAGAAAATGAATATGGATAAGGAAAATAGTTAACGATAGGGATAGATAAGAAATTAAGAGTAAAATGAGTTAAACTATTTAAAAAGAATACAACGAATTTAAGGCTAGCTATGAAAATGTAGGGAAATTGATAAAGTAAAAAGAAATACATAGCATAATAGATAGAATCTGCAAGGGATCATGGTACGGCGTAACGACAATAGCAGCAGAGATACCAGAGAGAGAAATCTAAAGAGGGACAGCCAAGAAAGTTGATGTTAAAAAGCCTAGAGTGACGATGATCCATGGTTGCATGCGTTAATGTTCGGAAAGACAACAACACTCAATATCATCAGTTGTCTGTCATCCATAGATGACATCCAATCTTGTTGGAAGGGAGGGGCCGGGGTTGTGCCACTCCTATGTTATCCTGTCACGTGGCCGCGTCAAACGTCTAAAATGACCGGCATTACCATCTGTAGATGGTCCAGTTAGAAGCTGAAGCGTAGACTTGTCACCAATTGCAAGTCGAATCGTGTTAAAACTTAAGGTCCAGCTCAACCAAAATCACATTCGAGAGCAGACGAATGCATCGTCCTGATACCATAAACAAGCTCAAGCACGAACCTTATGTCCCAGTCCAGACGCGTTGACTTGTCGAAAATTGCAAATCAAACGAATTAAAAAGCAATGTTCCAGTCCGGAAGCAGACGCGTTGACTTGTCGAAAATTGCAAGTCCAACGCATTAAAAAGCAATGTTCCAGATTAGAAGCAGACGCGTTGACTTGTCGAAAATTGCAAGTCCAACGTATTAAAAAACTTAAAGTTCGGGCACCAACAAATGTTCTGCTTGAAATACCGCCTAATAAGAACTACCAAAGGACGGTACAGCGTTCAATCGAGTATCCAGAAAGCATGCAACAAGAAAATGGTATACAACATCGAAGAAACTCAGGGGTTTGAAGCACCTAAAGCAGACTCATAGTACGAGAATCACGCGGCAACAGCAGATAGCAGCAGCGAGCCATGATCCAAAGGCGTCAGTCATAGGTAGCCGATTAAGTTAGAAAAGTAAATAGGAAGTAAAAAGTTAAAACTACATCTAGAAGGAAAAAGTCGTTGTTACTTCATAACAACAACTTTTTCTTCCATAAGGGGGGAGGGATGTTGTGTGTTGATCACACGCTGTTCTAAAAAACAATTGCATACCGTTAGGGATATCATATTATTCAAACTCAAATCAGTACTAAGGCTATACTCGCTATAATTTTAGTACTGCCAAAGTTTTAAAAGCTAGCATACCTTTAGGGGCTGCTAGTAAAGAACGGTAAGCAAAAGAATTAAAGAACAGCGGGTTCAACGCGGAAGCAATCTGACCCCTATATCATAGAAATGTGACTTTATTGGGCACGTCAATAAAGCCAAGTAAGATATATTTCGCAATACTGCGAAATAGTACGTAAACAGATAATCTAAGTTGTAACCATACATGTATGTAGCTAGAGGCATCTGTAAACCTCTAGCTGGTAAGTAATTTCAAAATAAAGAATCAGTTAGTGATCGGAACTATAACCGAGTGTTTGTGTTTATTTATAAATCGATTTAAAGGAACTTCACGCGTGAACATTAACATCGACAAGTGGGGGATTTAACGTTTGGACAATACAGCATTTGGTGAGTATAATTAGGCGACCATCTATCCCTTTGCCGTACTCTTTGTAGTTTCAGATAAACAGCTCGGCTGTATTTCCCGTCGCAAGGGAAATATAGCATCAACACACATTAGCCCATTATATCCTATTTTTGTCTATTTGACTCCCCTTTTCTAAAAAAAAAAAAAATTGTTATATTGGGTTAAAATATTACACAAAATATTCTACGGAAAATTCCATTGGGGGTCACCCAAGTAAAGAAATGCTTAAAACTTAAGAATACCTTAAAAAAATTAATTTACCATGAAATGTGTGAGGTCTTTATTGATATTGACGATTTTTTGGTGTTCGTGGTGAATTTTCGACTTTTTAGTGTTCGGCAACTATTAGTGAAATTTGATATCAAATTTTTTTTCTTCAGAAGAAATGATATACCTCAGATGTAAGGATCGTAAAATTAAGCGTGTCGACTCCGCACATCTATAGAAAACTTCAAAGACCGACTAAAAAAAAATGCAGAAATCCAGAAAATCGGGAAGACACGTACAACTTATTTTTAGCCATATTTTCATAATATATTGGATTTTTTCATTTGTGCAAAATCGTACCGAACGGTAAAAACGGTAAAAGAATGCTTCTACGGTGTAATCCGCTTATCTCACCTTACACAGTCCAATCAGGTGAAAAACTCAAAAAGTTAACTTTTTAAATAAAAACATACAAATAATAATGTGTTTTGCTATTTATTTAACACATTTATTTTTGTTGATGTTTTCCATGGGAAAATGTTGAGGGCCATAGCATTTAGAAATATGTATGTACATTTATAAAATTTAATTAAAAGTATTTAGAAATTTTCATATTAATGTGCTTGAGGATCACACTGCAATAAACGGACAATTGAAGGATCACTTTTTGCTCCTTCTATAAACTCTTCCAAACTAAGTTTGCCATCCTTATTCCGATCCATTTGTCGAAATATTTTGTCTGTTCTTTTCTCAGGCGTGCTTTCATCTTCTGGCATTTTCATAACAGACCCCACCATTTTATAAATAGCCTGAAAAAAAGAAAGAAAAAAAAAAAATGTTATTCATATTGATAACAAAAATGAATGTATTTTGACCAATTTTATTATATTTTGTTTAACTTCAACCAAGTATAAATTGAGTCGTTCGTTCACAGCACAAAGTGATAAGCTTCACTTTTCCAAAAATTTGAAATTTAGGCGTCAAGCACTTGGCTTAATCATAGCTTATTACATATTTAAGAAATTTTCAAAATGATAGAGATTTCCATAACACTGCTTTAAAAAATCCAAGTTTGGGAAAATACCAAGAATAAAATTAATGTGTTTTGATAGAATGGGATTTTCTAAGAACAAAACAATTTTTTTTTTTACAGCTGTAAATTTTACATGGAGGGTATTTCCATGTAAATGTGGACAAGGTATTGAAAAATTTCTCGTTTCTTTTTAACCTTCAACTATATCTAAACTAATGTTTAATTGAAGAAACATTACCATTTAGTGTCAAAATTAAGATTTGACATTGCAATTCCTTATTATCGCGTTTTTAAGTTAATGTCTACACATCAGAAGAAGTAAAAACGGGCATAAAAATAAAACGATACTTCTGCGAGGAAAGTTATGAATCTGGTGGTGACAGTAATAGTTGGGATGATAATGGCTGACTTTCTAAACTAAAGTTGCAATGCAACCATGTTTTCACATGAACAACATTTACACGGCAACACTGTTACAAATGTTGCTTTGTCAAACTTTGACGTTGCATTTTTCAGTAATAAAGGAACACAAAGAAGGTCTTTCGTTCTGTCCGTGACCGAGTACAGACGTACTCTCGTGTGTAATCGTTCGCGCGTGTCTTAAAGTTAGACCCGTTACACGTGTTTTTTTTTTTAAAGGCGCGTGTATCGTACATAACCTAATTATAGGTTAAAAAAAAAAATCAATTTCAGTCAGACTGAAAATTTCGATATAATATAAAATAATTTTATAAGTCTATAAAGACGCTACGCTGAGAGCTGTGATAAAAACCTAGTGTTTACGGCAGCTCTTTTATTAGGGACCTATGTTACTCGTAATGAGTAGCATATTCGAAGAAGAAAGGAACACAAAAATTGATTTTTTCCCACTATGAAACACAAAGTAAAACATTATTTAAAAACATGCTTAAAATATTATAAAACTAACATAATTGTTAATTAAATTCACTACTTTCTTTATTTCATCCATATTGCTTCGCGCCAAATTTTAAGCAACAATATTAAAATTGATGCGCTAGTTGCGCAGCTGTTGTGTAGTAAAAAGAGTTGCCGTTCAAAAAGGAACATATGACATTGTCAAAAATGTTGCTACTTTATTTAGGAACCGAATGCATTGCAGTGTTGCATTGCAGTGTTGCATTGCAACCTTAGTTTAGGAAGTCAGCCAATATACAATCTGTATTTAAACCATAAATAATTGCAATCGCGATATAATAGAATAAGTTAAACAATTTTTAAATTTTGATTTAGTTTTGGTTCCTTTGCGTAAAAGACTGAAGTACTTCTTTATTATTCTTGTATTTTGACACAATTTTAATTTTTATACCTATGAACTTGAAAAGGCCCCCTGTATTGGTCTAAAAATCGATAGTAACGCGAGTTACCAATTTTTTGTAACGCGAGTTACCACATAATTTTTCCATTATTTTAAAAAATACCACATAATATTGTGGTTTCTAATAAAGAAATACTTATTGATATCCTGCTGCCTTTATTTATGTCTAATGTAAAGAAATTTACCCACAAATTTCGCAAAAACTTGCGACAGAAATTTATACTCTGAACATGTTATCCTAAAATGGTAACGCGAGTTACCAGCACTATTCACTGTTTTACTGGATAAATATTAAGTTATCACTGAAAATTTCAACTAATATGCAACAAGAACAAAGTAATTTGTTTATTAAGGATCTAATTTTATCAGTTAGTCCAAAGGCTGAGCCTCAAAAGCTCCATTAAACTCTTAAAAAATGTTCTAATTATAACGCGAGTTACCATGGAATTACCCTGGAGACCATTTAATGTTTTTTAGAGATGGTTTCACTGAAATCCTTATGATATCTAAACAAATAGTTTGATTGAAGTAAAACGTATATCGTTGAAAAGGTAATTCAATAAACCAGGATATGTAGTTTGATTATGATCGGACAACAAATGGCTGAGTTATGACTCCTTAAAATTAAAAAATTAGATTTTTTTCTGTTTTTTTTTGGAATTTTTTCCATTTTTCATTTTTTTTTAATAAAAATTAACATTCAATAATTTTTATTTTTTCATTGCAGTGTTTTAAAAAAAAAAAAAAAACAATTTTATAAATTTCGGTCTGAATGAGTACTCCATAAAAAAAATTAAAATGCAAAAATTCCAAAAAAAAAAAAAGAAAAAAATCAAATTTTGCAACTTTGTTGTTATTCAATTACCTCAATTACGTTTTAATTAAATCAGACTCTTCGTTTGGAATTCAGTGAAACCATTTCTGAAAAACATAAAATGGTCTCCATGTAAAATATACAACTGTAAAGAAAAAAAAAATTTTTTTGTTCTTAGAAAATCCCATTCTATCAAACCACATTAATTTCATTCTTGGTATTTTTTGGCTGTAAACCACACACACACATAGCCTATTTGGCTACTAACACTTTATTTAAAAAACGATGTTTTTTTTAATTTTTTCTTCACATAATAATTTATTTAGTTAATCGAGTCGTGCAGTGAACGGCTTGATTATTATGTAAAAAAACTGGTACGGTTTAAAGATTTTGACGCCCTGCCTATACTATATAGTTATGTAATAAATTAAAACGACAAACTGGCTTAACTATTGAATGTTGCGACCCATTAGTCAATCCGGAAGATAAACACCATCCAACAATTAAAATAAATATTAAATATTCTTCATAATTCCATAAAATCATTTTCGGACAGGTATATTTTTTGTTTTAAAAAAGGTGACTTTCAAAAGTTAAACTGTTTTTTAGCAAGAACTGACTGAACATTTTTGAATACTACAGCACCAGTTTCAGAAGATGACTTAGATAGTTCAGTAAAATTGTTCAGTAATACTTCGCAAAATTATTTCAAATTGGTAATTCCTAAAACAAAAGTTGCGTCTAAACAACATAGTTCACCTGGTCTAATAAAAATTTAAATATTATTAAAAATAAGAAACAATTAATTAAATTAAATTAACGGGAACATCCGCTTTCCAGACTTACTGGTGGATAAACGGGTACAAAGGATTCCCGGGTGTCTGTTGAGAAACGTTTCGTTAGAGAAACGGGGATAAGTACACGGGGGCAACGGGTACACAGGATGAATCCGCCAACTCTAACTTTTCCTAAAGTCTGCTTAATAACTATATTTTAAAATTAAAAAATAACTTCGAATCTAACCCGAAACTGTTTACAATTTTGAGGACTCTAAGGGAAAACAATCAAACTTTCCATTAAGAATGTCTTACAGTGTTGTCTAATCTTCATGTGAATCTGAAATATTAAATTTTTTATGCCGTTTTTTTCCAGTCTACATACTCTAATTTATGTAAAAAACAATTCAAATGCAGCATATCCGTATCATTTAACGTTAATTAATAATATTAATTTACCTCTCCTGCAGCCAGCAATTTTTTGCCAGTACTTGAAGAGAATCAAGTGCTCTTGCAATCCTGGACCTGATGAAATACCTAGTTGTGTCTCATAGTTTTGTGCAGGGGATCAGGAATTTCCATTAACTTTGTTATATAAATCATCTTTTCGTTAGGACATTTTTCTAATTTATGGAAACTGTCCTTCATGATACCTTTGTTTAAATCTGGCAGCAAATCTGACAAAAAAATATAGAGGCAAAGCTACACTCTGAGCTATTCCGAAATGTTTTGAAAATATCATTACGGACCAGTGTTTAAATTGCTGCAGTCGCAGTAGCAAAAGTCGCAAAATTTTGCTTTTTTAAGAAGCAGCTATTTGCACGATTTCAAAATAAACTGTTGGTTCAACTTCTGCTTGCGACAATTGAACAAGTCAAGGTCGAAGCACAAGCAAAAATCGGCAGTTGACAAAATACGAAGCACTTATTTTTTAACAACTTCGGTAGTTGTCGTTTTCTTGCAACTTATTAAGTCGCAGCAGCAGCAACTTGTCAACTTATTCAGTCGCAGCAGCAGCAGCTCGTCGACTTATTAAGTCAAAAAATTTGAAGTTCGCAGCCGACTATTTCTGCCTTATTCAGTCGCTTAATTTTTTTTTTTTTTTAGCTAAAGGCCTTGATCATCTCAAATTTTTTGAAATTTGCAGTTTGGTTCTCAGATTTTTATAAAAATTCACATAGCTGATCTAAGTAACCCTCCTGTAAAATTTGCTTTTTGGTGCCTACGATATTCTTGCGGATAGGGCTCGACATGTACATATGGCTCAATGGATTTCATTAAACTAAAGCCCATAAAACTCGAAACTGGATAAAACTGAATTAGTGTTTTTCACTTAAGTAGTTTTATTTATTTATTTTTCTAATGTCCATTCAGAATACAATGTTGTTTATTAAAAAAAATTTTCTCACGAATATAGAACTCTTACGTAAGATTAGTTAGGAAGGGAAGGAGTAGTGAAAAATCTTACGATATCTTACGTGGGGGGAGATCCAAAATGTGCTAAAAACGTCTTACGTAATCAATGGATGGGCATTAGCAGTAAGCGAGATATTTGTAAAAAACTGAATTTTGCAACATTTGACCTTATTTCGCAAAAATTATAATTTAATCAACAAAAAACTAAAATAAGAAAAAAAAAAAAAAAAAACACTTCAAGTGAAGTAAAAGCTTAAACGTCGTCTCCGCTTTGCAGTTTTGGTTGGTGCAGTAGCAGGTATCTTTGCAGCATCGAGAATTAGCCCAGCCTACGCATCCAGTCGGTGTTATCGACGTACCCTAGGTATGCGCTTATTTTATGATTTTCGTTGACGCCACCCCCTGAAATCCTTCCATTGGTCATAAGAACAAACATTATGAAGTTTCACGGCAATCGGATATCGATAACCCGGCCCTCAAGAAAAGTCAAGTTGAGGTTTCAGGCAAAAAATAATGATATTTTTTTTTTAACTTATCAAAGCATAATTTTATCTTATAGCAAATCGAAATACCTTTCCAACAAGCTATAGTTGTTTAAAATCGGGTACTTAATACCAATTCTATGAATTTTTCTTTTATCGACATTAGCAAAATTGCCGCTATAAGGTAAAATTATGCTTTGACTAATTTAATGGTATTTTGCAGCAATTTTGCTAAGTCGATAATAGAAAAATTCATAGAATTCCTATTAATGAAAATTTCGGGCTTAATGGTCAAGATAGTTTGAAAAAATTAAAACATTTATTTTATTTTATTTAACCAACGTTTCGTGGGTAGTTCCCCACTTCTTCAGGGTTTATTTGATTTATAAAACACTGCAACGAAAAATAAATATAGAACGAACGCTACATTTTTTTCCTTCTTTAAAATTAAGTTCAGCAGCTATAATAAGTATAGCTTTGTAAAACACTTACAATGTTACATTTAAAATCAAACAGTGATTTTCCACCGACAAGACAACATTAAGTAATAAATAAATGAATTTAAAATAATCTTTTTAAACGACACAAGTCATTGCACAAATCGACACGAAATTTAAATTGTAAAAATTGAAATAAATAAATAAATAAACTATTGCCTCTTCCCGATCACTAACGAATAAATATTGCTGATTTTGTCTTTGTCTTCTTTGAAGTTGAGTGAAGTCGTCGTTTGTTTGATACGAAGGCTCTCCAACGTAAATCTGGTGTTGTATCGTCTCTCTTTGTCTAATATTTTTACGTCGTCTAATGCCGCAAAATGTTGGTTGTCTAATACATGTTGTGCTAGTGCTGTTGTGTTTCTTTTATTCTCTATGTCTGCTTTGTGTTCAGTAATTCTTGTGCCTAGTGCTCTCTTCGTAGTTCCAATGGATTTGAGATCACATTTTTGGTTGTCTTTACCCATGCATTTAATTTCATAGACAACATTGTTTTCTTTCTCTTTCTCTATTTTGTCTTTTCTCAATGGGGAATGGAGCGCATCAATAGCGCTTCTGAAGCGCTCTAAAGCAGCAGTGAAGCGCATCTCTCTCGTTGCCAAAAGCGCTGAAATTAACATTGGCATGTCATTGGAACGAAGCGCTTCGCTCTCGCTACCAGAAATGCTCTTTGGATGCGCATCGCTCTCGCATCCAGAAATGCTGTTTGGATGCGCATCGCTCTCGCTACCAGAAATGCTCTTTGGATGCGCATCGCTCTCGCATTCAGAAATGCTCTTTGGATGCTTTTTGGATGACAATAAAAATATTTAAAAAATTAATTTTTAATTGAAATTTTACGTCTTTCGTCAACAAAGACACATCAGACTATTATTTTTTTTTTTTTTTTTGATGTAATTATAATTATTTTTAATTTACTAAATTAATTCTAATTGAAAAATTGCAAGTTGAAAACTTTTGTGTTAGGTCTGGGCCGGAGTTGAACCGAGAACCTCACGGTTGCTACAACTCTCAATCGCAGTGCCAGTCGCCAGACCACTGCTCTATCATCGCGCTCTTACGAAGACGACTTATTGATTTATTTCGTTTTGTACGTTAATACGTGACCGAAAGCGCATCGTTCTCGCTACCAGAAATGCTCTTTGGATGCGCATCGCTCTCGCATCCAGAAATGCTCTTTGGATGCGCATCGCTCTCGCTACCAGAAATGCTCTAAGGATGCGCATCGCTCTCGCATTCAGAAATGCTCTTTGGATGCGCTTCGCTCTCGCTACTTATAGCGCAGAAAATATGCGCATACAAATCAGATCTTTGGATGCGAGAAGGACGCGCATCGCTATTGCATCTTGGGGATGCGCATCGAAATTTTCTGTTGGGTTGTGTTTGTAAAAATCGATTGTAGTGTGCTGTTAGATTTATGCGCGAAGCTTACACTCTCATTGTTTGTGATAGTTTTAAGTAGTGTGCTGTCCGTTAGTCTAGGAATGTACGTAACCACGAAGAATGTTTTAGTATTACCATCTAGACTTTTTTCTTACTTTTGTTTATTTGTGGGGATGTTTTGTAATTTTTAATTAATCGTCTAATTAAATATTTAGGATAATCGTTTTCTGTTAAGATTTTCCATATCACTTTTAGATTATCATCTAAAAATCTGCTGTCACTTATTCTTAACACTTTATTTATCAAATTGTTGGCTGTATTTATTTTTTGCTTTAGAGGTTGCGTGGATCTAAAGTTTATCATTCTTCCCGAAGCTGTTGGTTTTTTGTACCAATTAAAAACTATCCTGTTGTCTATTCTGTGAAGTTTCATGTCTAAATAGGCTATACTTTTGTTGTTTTCGTCTTCTGCAGTAAATTTTAATTTGTTGTGAAATTGATTAAGAATGGCTAAAATAGCTTCTTTGTCTTGTTTTTTAATTATGGCTAAAATGTCATCAACATATTTAACCATAAATTTGATGTGAATTTGTTTTTTTGTTGAGTTCCTCTATCGATTCGTCTAATAAGCTGTCCAATATGATGTCAGCGATCGTTGGGGATAATGGATTTCCCATCGGCATTCCAAAAGTTTGCTTGTAGTATTTGTCATTGAATCTGAAGTAGTTGTTTTCCCTTAGGCAGAAATCCAGAATTTTTAGAAATTTTCCTTTTGGTATCTTCGTTAATTGTGTCAGTACGTTCCAATGTTTCATGATGGTTTTTATTGCAGTGTATGTGGGGATATTGGTGAATAATGAAACGGCGTCAAATGATATTAGTACGTCATCTTTCTCTAAGGTTATATCTTCTAATTTTTCCATTAATATGAATGAGTTTTTTATGTTATATTTGTCCGATATAATGTTTTTTAAGATATCTCCAATGTATTTCGATAATTGGTAACAAGCTACATTAGTCGACGATGAAATTGGTCTCAGGGGACAATTTTCTTTGTGGATTTTTGGTAATCCATATAAACGTGGTGTTACAGCGGTTGAACAAAATAGCTTATTTTTTAGATCTTTGCCTTGTGGTCATCTTTGTAAAGTTCGTTGACAATTTTGTTGTTAGTTCTTTGTAGTGTAGCTGTTGGGTCATTGCGTATAATTTTATAAGTGTGTTTGTCTTCTAGTAACATGTTCATTTTGTTCAAATAGTCTTGTTTATACATTAGTCCTGTTTATACATTAGAATCATAGAATTCCTATTTATTACCCGATTTTTAACTATTATAGTTTGTTTGAAAGGTATTTCGATTTACTATAAGATAAAATTATGCTTTGACTTATTTAATTAAGCCGTGAAACTTCATAGTGTTTGTTCTTATGACCAATGGAAGGATTTCAGGGGGTGGCATCAACGAGAATCAGAAAATCATAAAATAAGCGCATGCCTAACGTACCCGAATTGAACTTATTATTACCAATAGTATAAACCCATGTTAAGTTTTATGGTAGGAAATCGTATTATAAGTTAGATTATTAGCGCTACATACATATATCGAAAGTAAAGTCACATTAAAACACGAAAAAAAAAAAAAAAATGGCAATATCAAACGTTGTCAGCTTAATTAATATTAAGGCGATTCCTGAAAACGTGTGAAACCTCAAAAATCTCGTAAACTCTTAAAACTGTCAAGTTTTGTATTAATTTTGACAACTTTTACGAGTTTACGAGGCTTTCTCATTGATATCAAAATAATTAAAATAACATTTGTTATAACGCTTTTGTTTCTAATAAGAATTTGAATTGATGAACTGCATATATAATAAACGTAGCATAGTGTAGTATATTAGTGTGGTCCAAATTTTGTATGGAAAAACCAAAAGTGTTAAAAAGTCAAAGTGCGCGTGACTTTTCTAAATCATTGGCTCGAGCTGATTACAAAAAGTGCTTTGGAACCAAAAAAAAAAATTGCGTTTAGATATTCCGCAACGAACTTGAAGGTACTTTTTGAGGAATTTTTAAGTTTTTTAGTACTTTTTTTAATTTAAACGCTATATCCTTTTAACCAGATGAGGTATTTGCAGAAATTTAATTGCATTTTTTTATGTGACAAATTCTGCATCAATAATAGTAAATCTACTCTTTCCCAGTTTTTTTTAGAAGCACTTTAAATTTCAAAATTTGTTAATTTTTTGACGTGTTTGCACATTCAAGAACCGATTTTTTTCTTATTTTGGTGTAGAAAAATTTTTTTATTTTTTTTTATTTTTTTAGACATTAATTTATCTATCAACCAACTCCAACAACTAAGCCATAAGCTCACTTTACTTACTGAAAACCGTAAAGTTTAATCAAATTTGGCCAAAAAAAAAACTTTGAGTTTAAAAATTTCATGGTGAAACAGAAACAATAATAGTCATTTGCGATGTATGTGCTCATGAAGGTTCTAAATCCGGTCTCAGAATTGCTCTACCTCATACGGTTTTAGAGATATCCTAGCCTAAAAATGCAAAATCACCGATTTTTGCTAATTTTGAAGCTGTTATAACACGACATGGTAACCTTCAGCCTGGTATTGAAGTTAAAAGTGACAGAATTTTTCTTCAAAACCCAATTTAAATTGTTTCGATATCTTTTCGTTCCTCCGAAATATCGTAAGCAGAAATAACAAAAAAAAAAAACGTGTTTTTTGCACTTTTTCATCTTTCTAGATTAGGATAACTCCGAGAATAAAAAAGATATCGGTATAATTTAAATTGAATTTAACCACTATACCACTTTTTGTGGCTGGAAGTAACCTTAACTTGTAATATCTCTTTAAAAAGAGCAAAAACGGTGTTTTTTATACTTTTATGTTAAAATATCTTCTTAGATACAGCAATTTTGAGAACGAATTCGGAATCAGCATCAACAAATACACCAAAAATGGCTTTTATAGTTTCTTTTTGATTTATTTATTTTTTTAGTTTCCTTAGATGATCTATGAAACTATCTGTCAACCTATTTTGCCAAAAATAGCATGAACTGCCAAGGTTTCGACATTGCGGAGAATGTTTTTTACTCAAAAGATTAGGAACTAATGATTTTATAAGATAAAAGTGGTTCCTTACGTCATCCCATTAAGATATCTTATTTCAATGCCTTGAAAACTTTAAAATGCATTTTTTTTAAGTCCAATTTAATTATACTTAAGGGGACATTCCCCTTTGTAATTGAAAAAAAAAAAACACTTATTAAAAATTTTATTATGAAAAAACTATTATATTTATTGACAAAATTTCTTTTGGACATTGTTAAATATTGTCTAAAAAGTTATGAAAAATTTTTTATTTTTTATTTTTAGTTTCCCTTGGCTGCTGTAGAGAGCGTCATCCAAAAGTAACTTTTCAAATTGGTAGGACATTTTTCTCCGAATCTGCTCGACCGATTTAAAAAAAACGAAGAGCATTCGATTACTCATAAAAAATATTAAACAATAAGCCTCTGAAAGTTTTAAAAAATACCCCTCTTTTTTTAACGGGGGTGACTTACTCTCAAAAAATGCCATTTTTTCGCATTTTTCATAAATATTCATACAAAAACTTCAAAATATAAAAAAGTATGAATTTTAGAGGCTTATTGTATAGTTCTGAGTCCCAAGAATAAAATCCATTTTGAATTTTTCAAAAATCTGTTACAGGAGGTCTACAACAAGTCCTACCGTTTAAAAAGTAACTTTAAGATGACGCCCTCTACAGCAGCCAAGGGAAACTAAAAATAAAAAAAAAAATTTTTTCATATTTTGTAGACAATATTTAACAATGTCCAAAAGAAATTTTGTCAATAAATATAATAGTTTTTTCATAATAAAATTTTTAAAGTGTTTTTTTTTTTTTGTCAATTACAAAGGCGAATTGTTCCAAAGCACTTTTTGTAATCAGCAGGATCCAAGGATTCAGAGAAGTCGCACACACCTTGAATTTTTAACACTTTCGGATTTTGGACCACTCTAGTGTATATATTGGCCAATATTTTGTTATAACGTATAACATAAGGAGTGAGATTGAAAAAATCTTAACATACATTTTACCTAATAATTTTTTTGGGTGTAAAATTTAAAAATTTCTTTCTAAGTTAAAGCCAATGCAGGTTAGAAAACATACAAAGTCCAAAAAGTTCTAGACAGGAGTGCTGCAAAAATTTAGACGCCAAAAGAAGGGCACGGAAATTAAAATCGAATTTCATACAAAAATATTCATGTTGTATAATGGACGACGAAACGTATGTACTGGCAGATTTACGCAGCTTCCGGGTCAAAATTTTTATGTTGCTGATGCTCGAGGAAATGCCGAAGAACAATTTAGAATCCAAAAGCAGACAAAATTTCCTAAAAAATTACCGGTATGGCAAGCTATATGCAGTCGCGGCAAAAGAAGCAATTCATTTGTTACAGTGGGCTCTATAAATACCGAAATATACATCGAAGAATGTTTGAAAAAAGATTTCTTCCTTTCATAAGAGAGCACAATGTGTCCACATATTTTTGGCTCGATTTAAAATCATGTCACTACGGCAAGAAAGCTCTGGAGTGGTACCAAAGTAATAACATATTTTTTGTACCAAGAGAGGCCAATCCTCCAAATTGTCCGTAGCTAAGACCAGTGGAGAGATATTGGGCTCTGGTGAAAAGAAACTTAAAAAGCACAAAAAAGGTGTCCCAAAATATCGAAGATTTTAAAAGGAGATGGGAAAATTGTTTCAAAAAGGTGTATGAAACAACTATCAAATCTCTAATGGAAGGCTTACCAAAAAAGGTCCACGAGTTCATAAATGGTGGTTAGAACTGTAAAAATTATACTTTTTTGTAATTTGTAAAATATTATCAATTAAATAAAAAAAAAATCAAAACTCTAAGATCAACCGTTTAAAAATTATTTAATTTTATGTATGTTTACTTTTTGTTGTTAGGCTGTCTCAAAAGAAACCCAAACTAGTGCCAAATTGACACCCAAAACACTGGGTATGGTGAACTGTAGTGAAAATAAACTATAGTGTTTCGTCATACTGAAATTATTTATTTCCTTTTGATCTTTTAAAACAAATGGCCACCAGAAGGATATTTGCCCACGTATTTTTTGGTTCCAAAGCACTTTTTGTAATCAGCAGGATCCAAGGATTCAGAAAAGTCGCGCGCACCTTGAATTTTTAACACTTTCGGATTTTGGACCACTCTAGTGTATATATTGGCCAATATTTTGTTATTACGTATAACATAAGGAGTGAGATTGAAAAAATCTTAACATACGTTTTACCTAATAATTTTTTTGGGTGTAAAATTTAAAAATTTCTTTGATCTAGTTACCTTTGAATAATATGTCAGTTTTTATTTTTAATGACAAACATGTTGATACGTTGTGAGTTTGATCAAAATGAGCGAAGAAAAAGAAGCAGGGAAATGTAACCGGTTGTGGGGAGGGTTTCGTTTTTTGTCCGTAACTCGCATTCAAGTATACATTTTTCGGACTTGTGGGTACCAATGGAAAGCTAGAGGCAGTAGGTAACCAAAAAGAAACAATTTTTCTATAATTTTTCCACAAAAATTTTTTTAAAAAAATTTTGTAAAGAGCTTGTTTTTGGACAAAGAAAATTGTGTAACCGGTTGTGGGCCACCCTGAAAAATCCACTTCAAATGCAAAATTATGAAGAAAAACCAGTTAAGAAATATGTATTATCAAAATTTATTTAGCAATGAAGCCTCTAGTGGCGAAAAAACATCAAGAAAATGTGACTTTTTCAAATTAATAATCATCCTCATCGTATTCGCAATTTATGCATGTATACCAGCTCTTTTTTATAGCAGCGCATTTCAAATGCACTAGCCGATCGCAGTCACCGTTGCATTTGATCGAATTGGCTGCAAAGTGGTGCGAGGAACATTGATTTGCAATATTTTTCATGCAAAAAACATAGTGGCCCACAACCGGTAACTGCAGCCATCCCTTAAGTGACTGGCAAAATTCTCGTGGCGAAAAATTTTGAGCAAACTCGATATAAAATCGGAAAATTTAACGCAAATACTGCATAAAAATGCATAACACTCACCTCTTTGCAATATTTCACTTCGTTTTATCACACTCGCAAAATCTTCAGAAATTACTTAATTGAAAATTTCTTCGTCCATTTTTTTTTTGTTTTGTTGTAGCTACGGGTCAGATGCGTCCTTTCACTTCAGTGTTTGCACTAATACTGTACTATTGTCAATGTACACATAACCTCATACTCAGATCTGTCATATTTTATAAACGTCAAAAAATACAAGGGGTGGCAAACATCCGGTGACGGCCCACAGCCGGTTACATTACCCTACGTCTTAAAATTATCAAAAATTTTCAAAAAAATCTAAATTGGTCCAACAAAAAATTTGCCAATTGAATTGAAGGTCTGCCGTTAAACTGTTTCCAATTTTATTAATCAGCTTCAGAGAAAGCCAAGAAAATTGAAAGCATATTGAAAAGATCTCCAAACACACCTGTTAGAAAAGCTGCCTGGTTAGCCCAGTGCTCTGACTATTTGGTACGAAAAGTTAAAGCCAATGCAGGTTAGAAAACGTACAAAGTCCAAAAAGTTCTAGACAGGAGTGCTGCAAAAAATTTAGACGCCAATAGAAGGGCACGGAAATTAAAATCGAATTTCATACAAAAATATTCATGTTGTATAATGGACGACGAAACGTATGCACTGGCAGATTTACGCAGCTTCCGGGTCAAAATTTTTATGTTGCTGATGCTCGAGGAAATGCCGAAGAACAATTTAGAATCCAAAAGCAGACAAAATTTAATAAAAAAATTACCGGTATGGCAAGCTATATGCAGTCGCGGCAAAAGAAGCAATTCATTTGTTACTGTGGGATCTATAAATACCGAAATATACATCGAAGAATGTTTGAAAAAAGATTTCTTCCTTTCATAAGAGAGCACAATGTGTCCACATATTTTTGGCTCGATTTAAAATCATGTCACTACGGCAAGAAAGCTCTGGAGTGGTACCAAAGTAATAACATATTTTTTGTACCAAGAGAGGCCAATCCTCCAAATTGTCCGTAGCTAAGACCAGTGGAGAGATATTGGGCTCTGGTGAAAAGAAACTTAAAAAGCACAAAAAAGGTGTCCCAAAATATCGAAGATTTTAAAAGGAGATGGGAAAATTGTTTCAAAAAGGTGTATGAAACAACTATCAAATCTCTAATGGAAGGCTTACCAAAAAAGGTCCACGAGTTCATAAATGGTGGTTAGAACTGTAAAAATTATACTTTTTTGTAATTTGTAAAATATTATCAATTAAATAAAAAAAAAAATCAAAACTCTAAGATCAACCGTTTAAAAATTATTTAATTTTATGTATGTTTACTTTTTGTTGTTAGGCTGTCTCAAAAGAAACCCAAACTAGTGCCAAATTGACACCCAAAACACTGGGTATGGTGAACTGTAGTGAAAATAAACTATAGTGTTTCGTCATACTGAAATTATTTATTTCCTTTTGATCTTTTAAAACAAATGGCCACCCAAAAAGGATATTTGCTCACGTATTATTTATTAAGCAAAATTTTGCAAAAAATTAAGCCACCAAAGCCTTTTAACAAAAAAGGTATTTTTAAAGTTACCTACTACGAATTTCTTTCATTTTTAAACTATTTGAATCAAGTATTTTTTGTTTTCTAATTTTCAATGGATTTTTAACTTGTTTTTGTGGATTTTTAAAGTTTTGCTTAGCCTTTAAAATCAGTATTGTTATTTGATGTAACATATCTACATATATTCACATAAGTAAGACATACCAAAGGCTGAAACGGAATTTATCAATTTTTTTTTAATCTTGTCCTTGAAAATATCCTAGGCCGATTGCCTACAAATATACCAAAATGTCGACAAAACTTAAGTTAACAAATCCTGATACGTTAAAGGTATAGCATGTAATATCAATGAATAAAATTTTTCTGTTAAAGTCACCCCTCCCTTGAAGAGACTTTAACCCACTTACAAAAAAATGATTTTAAAATAACTGTAATTACTTCGTAAAAATTTTATTACATGGCATTAAATCTGAAACCTCCACGTAAAATTTAGAGCAATGAAACCATTAATTTTATTAAAATTATTGTAATTATAAGCTCCTGAACTTTAAAATTCCGTCACCCCTGTTTACGGTACTGCGAAAAAAATTCTTTAATTGTTTCATTTGAAAACAAGTTATTGGATATAATGTATCGAAATATACCGAAAATTTGTCAAGAGTCATAAATTATTGAGAAGTATACGAAAACGCTGAAAAAATCGGCTTTATATCATCGAAAAACAACGAAAAAGTTTCCACGAATCGAAAAAAATTTAGCAACATACAAAAGTTTTAATTTCCCTTCGACTTTATTCACAGAATATTTTGTTACTGAAAATAGAATAAGCCATACAATACAAAAATATAATAAATTTTTCAATTTGCTATAAATGAAAGTGGGATAAGTCCGCTCAGAGCAAAAAAAACTTGCCTATCTTCTATTACACTTGTAAAAATTTGTACAGGATAACAAACTATGATAAATTTACAGTGGTAAATACTTTACGACACACAATGGGAGGGTTTGTATGGAACGGCGGTCATATATAACGTCTTTAATAATTACTTTCAGTGAGTTGGACTTTCAACATTCCCAGCTATTTCAGCCTCGCCATGCAATTGCAGCTATGATTTAGGACTTCGTGTTTCTCCATTTAATAGAAATAGCTTCTACTTTGAACCCATTACAGGCTTAGAAATCCTTAAACCAATAAAATCCTTAAAAAATTCTAGTTCTTGCGGATATGATGGTATTTCTTATATACTTCTAAAAAAAATTCTTTCAATGTTGTTGATATTTTAGCATATATCTTCAACCGCAGTATAATTTCTGGTAACTTTCCTGAAGAACTTAAATGTGCGATTGTCATACCTATTTTTAAAAAAGGCAACAAATAAGATAAGTCAAATTACAGACCAATATCACTTTTGTCCTCAATTTCCAAAATATTTGAAAAAATAGTTAAGGGTAGGATTTTAGCATACCTTGCAAAAATACAGTTTTTGAGTCCCCTGCAATTTGGATTTAGAGAAAATTGCTCTACAGAAGATGCTCTTTTAGACTTTTGCTCTGAGTTATACAAAGGATTGGATGGAAAGAAAATTTGTGCTGGGCTTTTTGTTGACATAACTTTTGACATGGTTGATCATAAATGTCTCTTAGTAAAATTGTATGGTTTGGGTATTCGTGGCTTTTTTTATGACTGGTTTGTGTCTTATCTAAAAAATAGGTCACAGAAGGTGACAGTGTGTAATAGCTTGAGTGATCCTAAAGTCATAAATTTAGGTGTACCACAAGGATCGGTTCTAGGGCCTATCCTATTTTTAATTTACATAAATTCTTTGTTTGCTCAACCCTTTAGAGGAAAAGTCAAAGCATTTGCGGATGATTTAGGAATTGCATATAATTCAACAGATCCTCTATCTTTGGTGTCTGATATAAACCATGATATCCATGTACTACGCACTTGGTTTGCGGAACATAAGTTAGTTGTTAGCAACAAGACAAAATTAATGTTTTTCTATCCGAAATTACACGAAGTTGCTGACATTGGTATAATTTTTCATGCAGCAAACTGCAAGTGTCATATTTTGTTCAGTAATAACTGTGACAATCATTGCTTGCGAGTCGAACTGCTTTAAAATTGATAGAGTAGATCACTTTAAATATTAAGGAGTTACCATAGACCGAAATTTAAATTGGGATGAACATATCTCAAACCTGAGAAGATATTTGCTATCGTCTCTCCGAAGTTTTTACAGGCTTAGAAAATTTGTTTCAAATAACACATTAAAAACAATATATTATGGAATTTTTCACTCCAGATTAGAGTATGGGATAAGTTGTTGGGGAGGTGCCTATCTCAATAAAATACAACAACTAATTGTATTGCAAAAATGTGCTATAAGAAAGATTTGCAACTGTCAACGCTTAGCCCACTCGATGCAATTGTTTAGGAATATGAAAATCCTACCTGTAAGGCACCTATTTTACTTTAAAGCGTTAAAAATATTTTTTATGAGAGGTGGCTATCTGCAAAGCCCTGTACGCGATACACTCATCCTGCAGAGCAACCAATGCTCTACTGTCCAAATACCTTTTTTTCGTACCACATTATTTAGAAACTTTTATACAGTAGTATCATGTAAACTTTTCAACAGCCTCCCAGAGAGCATACGAATCATTAGACCCTTACTTGCATTTTTAAAAAAGCTTAAGTTTTGGCTTCTTACTTTTGATATCAACCAAGTTGAAACTTTGATAAGCTATATTGTTTAAAAAAAAAAATATATTTATGTAATCAACTCACTCGTACTGAGCTTGAGTTCATTTAATAATGTTTTATACCGAGTGCTTAAATCCTTACAATCTTCCTGGCTCAAATTTGTTAATAGTATTTTCTTTTCTCAGTTTTCTATTTGTTTACCCCACACATAATTAACTCATAATTTATGTACTTAAATTTAAAGTCAAAATGTGGCATTTAACAATATTTTTGTAAATTAAAATAAAAAATGTCACTAACTATTCTCTACAATGTATAAATATTTTGTATCAATTCCAATAACTTGACCCAGCTGATTTCAAAATGTTAAAAATTCTGAGGTATCTTTTATAGTTTTAAAGTTATGCGAAATAAACGAAAATCTACTTTATAAAAACTTGATTTTGTTTGTTTGTGTATTTGTCCCTTATTGACTCGTAGTTCCACGCCCTATGAAAATAAAATTTGTCATATTACTAACGCTACTTGGCGCAAAATGCTTCTCTATGGTATGTCCAAGTAAAGAGAGGGCAATTTCCAAGGGGCTGAAAAGGGGGGAATATACTCTTTAGCTACTACCCTTTCGTTAAAAAAAAGCATCTTCCGAATTTAAGCAGACTGTAAGCTTAAAATTGATAAATCTGTTTAAAACGTTGAAGAACATAAAGAAATAAAAATAATTTGTTTCTCAAAAACTGCAACAGGAAAAAAGTTCATAAAAAAAAAGTTCTCAAAAAAAGCTGTAGGGACTTTGCATTTCGATTAAGCATACACATATTATATTGGAAAAAAATAAAAATCGGAAAATGTATTTTTTTTTTAATGTCAAAGTTTTCAAAATTTATCGATTTTTGAGCTTAAATTTTTCGAAAAATCACCATAATTCACGTATTATATATAAAACTCAAACAAATGTTTTTTCAATAGCTAAATGCTTGTACTTTTTGCCAAAATGTTATTTTGACGTATCTCGACGCAAACAAATTATAAATAGCGTTCCAAAAAAGTAAATTTATTTTGTCCCGTCAAAAACTACAATATAAAAAAGTTCATAAAAAAAAAAATGTTTTAAAAAAAATGCATTTCGATTAAGCATACACATATTATATTGAAAAATAATAAAAAACAGAAAATGTGTTTTTTTTTATAGCCTTATCATGTATGACGAACGAATCGTTTTACTGATTTTCAACTGCTTATATCCTCCAAGTTAAAATATGATTTGAAGTTTATGCTTACAAACTTTATTCTTTGAACTAAAATGAACTCTTAGGATATGGTTAGTTCTTAATAAAAAGTTTTAATAAGTTGATATTAATGAGTGAAAATCAGTCACTTTATTCGTTCGTCATACATGATAAGGCTATTAATGTCAAAGATTGCAATTTTTCAATTTTTACCAGTTTTTTTTTTAATATTTGAAAAATCACTATAATTCACATAAAATCTGCAGAAAAAAATAGGTTATTTTTTACAAAGAAGAAACAATATACTTTCTAACGATATGCTACATAAGTGCATCCGGCTTAAAACAAATTAACTAGAGCGTTTATTCAGTACTTTCTAAAATAAAAACTTCCATAGAGCATTTTTGCTATTTAAAGTCCAACTTTGAGCCCACTAAACCAAAACAAAATTTAAAAATTTTATAGTTTTTTTTTCGTCCCTAAGTATTATCCGACGATTGGCATAAACCTTTTTTAAATTCATAGCACTTTCAAATTTTACCTATTTATGGCCACAATCTTCCATTGTGCGCCAGTTTAATACCGCTTACCAATATTTTTAACATGATATAAAAGCAAAACCTTCTATATGACAGCAGTTAAAAAAGGACTTATTCCGGTTTCAAAAAAAGCATTTCGTAAAAGTGTTTTTCATGAAAAATTCTTTTGTGTAATTTATGATCGTGGTCTGGGCAGCCTGTAATTTTAAATATAAAAAGAGGACATTTATAGCTAACTACAACCACCATAAACTCAAATTTTCCGTAATTGGACTCATACCACTTTCAAATAAACCCATTCATTTGTTAATTCCATAATTAAAATGAAACTCTAAATTTGCATTTCTATTGGGGGAATGCCGGGGTGAGAATTTTGGACAGGATGCTGCGGTGAAGGATTAAAACGGAATGAGCCAGGTTTGTTTCAAATTTTTCATTAAATTTGTTTTCCTGTTTACGCAACGGGCAGAAAAAGGGCGAAGCACGAACGCGATCCTAGCCGGGATAGATGCTTACGAACGAGTTGAATTTTTTTTTTTTTTCGAAATTTGAAAAATATTAATATTTAAAGGCCCTGCGTAACAAATGGAATTTTCCCACTTTATTTTTCATGCATTTACAGGTTATTCCGCTGAAAAAGGCATTTGGAATTATATCGCAGAAATTTCCTTATTTTCCCAGTTTTAATAAAAATCTATTGAAGTTAAAGCGGTTCAAAATTTGGTCCAATTTTTTCCGGAACGCCAATATTTTTAAAATTTAATTTAGAACTTGCGCCGCACAGTGCGAAATTTGGGAGGTTTAGCGGAACTTTATTCAATTTTTGAAATGCATAAAACGCATCAGATTATTCGTTATTTCGGTAGATTAATATCCCACCTCAAAAACCTCATACTAGTTGGTGAATAACCCTGCGAAATAACTGCAAAATGCACCTGAAACTTGCATTACTCATTCATCCATACTTTTTGACTATAGAAAGCTTTTCGATTTGTTTTAGTTTATAGATTGGTACATAAAAACGGTAAGTCGGTAGACCGCGAAAATTTTTTCATTTATTTTTTAATAAAATTGTCACTTATTGGCTTTCAAATAATTGCAGAATCTTTTCTTACTCGTGTGTGATTTGTTTGTGAAAATTGTGCTTTTTAAGAAGTTCATAAGATTTACATTTTCAACTTCATTGGATACTTTAAAAGGTGTTACCACAAATTACCATTTTGAAACGTACAAAATTTGAAAGGTAGGTTTATCCTCTACTGGAAACACAAAACATCTTCCGCGATATTTTGCAATCCTCTTTTAAACTAAACCTTTTCCAGAATGCCTTTGGAAATTTCATATAACATCGAAATTTCATAAAAAACCAACATCGGACGCCATCGTCGGTTTTGTTTTGGAAAAAATAGGCTCACCAACACTAACATCTGACACTCTCCATAGTTTTAAGGTAACTATTCGTACGCTAGTTTATAATATACAAAAAAGGTAGAGAGAATCCTCTCGAAATTTAGAAGCATTTCTGAATAAAAAAACAGCAAATACCCCTTGTCTTACCCCCTTCATTTTTTATGGTGTTTTGATAAGAAAATGGTTACATCTATCAAGTTTCATAGCGATATCTGGTAGAGGAGCAGAAATACGACGTTTAAAGCATTTCCATATATGGGGGGTGTAATAACCCCTTGTCTGATAACCCTTAATTTTTGCATGGGGTTTTGCCAACTAAATATATATCCAAGCATTAAGTTTCATAACTATAACTGCTATATGTGCTGAGATATGAATTAAAATCAGCTAGACTCTGAAATTTTCGCACTGTGCGCCGTATGCTCGAACTTCTGTAAATGTTTTATAAATTTTGAAGGTTTTCTTATTTTTTGTATACATTATACATCATTTAAAAATAAAAAACGGGTCTTCCTTAATCTGACAGAGACCATATTTTTAAGTGTATAAGATGTTTCCTTTACCTTCTACGCCCTCAAAACAAAAATAACGTTAATTTTGGCAAGTTATGGGAACTATCAAATGAAAACTATCGAGTTATTCGATAGTTTAAAAAAATTAATTCACTCAACTGTTTTGAAAAAATCATTCCTGAACAATTTTTAGTAATGAACGAAAACAACTGAATTGTTTTGAATAAATCATTCATAAACGATTTTTAGTAATGAACGAAAAATTTAATTGATTTTGTTTCAACCTTTGCATTTCTTTTAGATTTTGAGCATCTCCGGCATTATTCTGTCATTTTTGTGATTGCTTCTTTTGAATTCTTTTTCACTAAACTTCCTTTCTGCAAATCGTCATCAAAAAACAAGGACACATTTATTTTAATAATTTGTTTATTTATGTATATATATGGAAGTACATGTTAATAAATAGTTTACATGTTAAAATGCGCCCAGGATTTAAGAAGTCATATGTTTGGGAATTTTTTTTTTTAAAAATGGTAACATGGACATGTGTTCAATGAGAGAATTCACCAGAAAATTTCATTCAGCAAAATCGGTCATGAACGAAAAAATTATTCGATAGTCAAACCAGCGACAATTGAAATCATTCGATAGTTCCGATCACAAGTTTGGGATTCGAACGCACTCCCCCAGGTTATCAGTCCACCGTCTGATACATTCGGCTAGCTTTATCTACATTTGTATTGATTATAATTATACCCTACACCCAGGGTATATTCACTTTGTCCTTCCGTTTGTAACGCAGAGAAGGAGGCGTGGCAGGTATGGAAAAATATTTATATTCTTGATCAGCGTCACCTCCTGAGTCGATATAGCCATGTCCGTCTGTCTGTCTGTGGCTGGCTGGGTGGGTGGCTGGCTGGTTGGGTGTGCGTGGAAATAATGTTTTTGAGAAAACTGAGCAACATAATTCAATGAAATTTGGCACTCTGCCTTCGTCATAAAAGTTAGCTCGGGGGATTGAAAATGAGTGAAATCTGTCAACGGACACGCCTACCGCCCATACAAAAAATATATTCAAAATGAAATAATAAGAGCATTATTTGCAATAAAAGAAGCAAAATGTACTTAAATACTAGGGATAGTAAGTACAGGCTCTGAGCAAAAACTAGGCGAATTCGGACTAGAGGGCGTTGCACCTTCCATATAAACAAAAGTTTCAAAATGTTGAATACGTACAAAAAGCGTTTTTTGAGATAACCCATCCAAATTGCACTAGAATACTCAGATCAATATATGCAAACTCTGAGAAAAAACTAGGCGAACTCGGACCAGAGGGCGTGGCACCTCTAATATAAGCAAAAGTTTCAAAATGTTATACTGAGAGTGTTTTTTGAGATAATCCAACCAAATTTCACTCAAACAACAAGAACATTAATTGTTAACTCTGAGCAAAAAGTGGACGAAGTAGAATTAGAGGGCGCACAGTGAACGGTTTGGCTGAAATTTGTGAATAAATCGTAGAACTTTTGAAAGGAGTACGCTAGAGACTTCTAATGAACGTTTTTGTAAAGCTTATTCATCAGCCTTTTGAGCAAAAATATGCAAATTAGAAAATTATTTTGACATAACCTCAAAAAAGTTGATCAAACATTGGATTTGTTTCAAAAAATCAACTAAATTAAGCGTCACGGCTAAACCAGTGCTTGCTTTAAACTCACATTTGGATGGTATATTAACTGGAACATTTTAAAATGTAATTCGTGGCAAAAAAAAAATTCGGTCATTTTGAAAGGTCTTAGATAACGTCAAAGGTGACAGGATTCAATATAATTTTTTTTATTTATTTCATACTAAATTAAAAAAAGTGTGGCTAGTTTGTTGTTTATCGTGAATCTATTAAAGCTTATCCACGATAATATAGAGCACTTAACCCCAAATAGGCCTATGCTCCTCCTAGGAGTTAAAGGAGAATACATACATACATACAACCCCAAATAGGCCTATAGCACAAGGGAGAAAGACGAAAAATTTCCCGTTGTAAGAAGTAAATTTTTTCACCGGAATAGTCTTTATTTATACATGAACAATAAAGTGTGCAAAGACCATTGCGAAATAGTATGCGCATAAAAAGTTATTCAATGTCAAAGGTCGGAAAAATCAATTTTTTTTAAAATATCTTTCAAACGGTTACTCCCAGAGAAAAATTTTTAAAATGTGTTTTGTAGCTCAAAAATTACCTATAAAAATATGTAAAATTTTTTTTCCTACCTATGGCAGTTTACGAGATATGTCAATTTAAAAATTTGACTTTACTTTTGCCATACATTGTTTCCCTAATTTTTTTTTTTTTTTTTGTAAATGATATTAACAAAAAATTACAATAGTATGATAACAAAAATTGACATATCTCGTAAACTGCATAGGTAGGAAAAAAAATTTTACACATTTTTATAGGAAATTTTTTGAGCTACAAAACACATTTTCAAAATTTTTCTCTGGGAGTAACCGTTTGAAAGATATTTTAAAAAAATTGATTTTTCCGACCTTTGACCTTGAAGAACTTTTTATGCGCATACTATTTCGCAATGGTCTTTGCACACTTTATTTTTCATGTATAAATAAAGACTATTCGGATGAAAAAATTTACTTCTACAACGGGAAATTTTTCGTCTTTCTCCATTGTGCTATAGGCCTATTTGAGGGGTAAGTGCTCTATATTATCGTGGATAAACTTTAATAGATTCACGATAAACAACAAACTAGCCACTTTTTTTAATTTAGTATGAAATAAATAAAAAAAATTGAATATTGAATTGAATATTGAATATTTATTTTGAATATTGAATATTTATTTTGAACCACCACATATAAGAATAGTTTACAATATTAAGTTTGCTTCTATACTAAAGATTACAAGGTGTGATTGATTCCTTATTCCTACATTCTGTAGCTCAAGGAGCTAGTATAGAATGCAGTATATATGTAGTTAAAACTAAATATAAAATATTTTTTCTAAAGAATAAAGCATTTTTGGACGAGAAAAATAAATTTTATAATCTTTTGTCATAAGAAGCATCCATCAAATTTCGACATTTGCATCAACTTTTATTTTGTTTAAAAAATTTTTACATTAAGTATTAAAAAATATATGAATAATTTTTTTTTAAACTAAAGGACAAACAAAAAGCCTGAAAAAAATATTGCACTAAGTATATTGCACATTATTCAAGCCTCTTGGTTGTCTGGTAAGTATATATTAATAAATTAATTAATTAAATAAATAAGTTAAATAAATAAATTAAATAAATAAATGATATAAATAAATTAAAATAAATAAATATATTAACACAAACAAACAATTAATATAATTAAAAATCGAATAAATAAATTAAAATAAATAAATAAAATAAAATAAATAAATAAATAGGTTAAAACAAACAAACAAATAACATAAATCGAATAAATAATCAAAAACAATGTTTGGGGAAAACAAAATAAATACATAAATCTAATGTATAAATAAATTAGGTAAATAACTTAAACAAAGTAAAAGTTGGATTTCATGTTATACTTGGATATGAAGGAGTAAATCAAGCTCACTGAAATGAAAAGTAAAAAGCCACAACTTAACCTCTCTGAGGAATGCAAATTTGTTGCGTATGCATCGAATGTTGGCGGGTAATTCGTTAAACAGTCTTGGAGCAATCGCTGCATGAGAATGTAGGAAGTGCTGTATTTTATGCGGGGGAATGACAGTTTTTCTTAGTTTATTTATTCTTAGATTATAGTTAGGGTTATATTGTTCTATCAAATGACCTTTATTATGAAAAAACACTTTTAAAACCTTATAAAAATACAGATGCTTTAATGGAAGGATTCCTAGACTCTTGAATAATTCAAAGCTATGTTCAAGGCGGTTTTTGTTACATATAATACGGATTATATGTTTTTGTGCTGTTAGAAGTGGCGTTATTTTGTTTTGACTGGCACCTCCCCAACAAGCCAATCCGTACTCCATTTTTGAGTTAAAAATTCCATAATAGATGCAAATTAACAGCTCTTTTGGGCATATGTTTTTGAGGAGATATAATTGTCTTATAGTGCACATAGTATATTTTTTCAGAGCACTAGTGTGCTGCGACCAAGACATTTTTGCATCCAATAGAATACCCAAATACTTAAAAGTCGAGACGGAATCAATTTCGAAGCATTGTGAGTGACAACTTAAATGAGCATTATATGTTGAAGCGTGTATTGCTGAATTGCAAATATTTTTATCTATCAAATACATGTTGCAGTCTGGGTGATGAAATATAAATTTGTCATTTTGTACTTCCTTTCCAGCAGTATTAAAGAACATAATTTTTGTTTTATCACTCAAAATAAGTTTATGAATAGCAAACCAGTGCCTCAGAATACTTAAATCATGGTTAATACTGGCTGTTAAGTTAAGCAAAGAGTCACTGGAGTATGTGGAAGCCATATCATCTGCAAATGCTACTGTCTTACTTTTGAAATCTTGATGAAAAATTGAGTTGATGTAAATCAAAAAAAGTACTGGGCCTAAAACTGATCCTTGCGGTACACCAGAGTTTATTCTAAGGAATGAGCTGTAGGCATTGTTTATTTTAACTCGTTGCATTCGGTTTTGTAAATATGAGAAAAACCATTTATGTACAGAACCTCTAAGACCACACTTGTAAATTTTGTTTAAAAGAATTTCATGATCAACAGAATCAAAAGCTTTTGTTATGTCTATAAAAAGGGCGGCAGTCTGCTTTTTATCATTGAGTGCACCATAGATATTGTTGCAAAATTTAAGAAGTGCATCTTCTGTGGATAGATTTGATCGGAAACCATATTGGTGTTCACTGAAAAATTTTTTTTTGTTCAGAAAATGCACAATTCTAGCTTTCATGACTCTTTCATAGATTTTCGAAAATGAGGGAAGTATTGAAATTGGACGGTAATTATTCGGCATCTGTTGATCTCCTTTTTTGAAACCCGGTATAACTTCTGCTTTTTTTAATGCTTCTGGGAAGATTCCAGCTTCCATACTCTTGTTAACTATATGGCAGAGTACGTCAGCAACATTATGCACGATTTTTTTTATAAAAGTATTTGAAAAACTATGTTCAGTTTTCAAGCTAGAGTTTTTTAAGGACATTATAATTTTAAAAATTTCAATAGACGTAGCTGGTTCAAGATAGATGCTCGATGCTTCAGATTGCTCTTTGTCTATACACTTACAAGCTTGAGTACCATTAGGCACCGCATTTCCAACTACATTGATAAAGAAGTTATTTAATGCTTCCGCTTTATCCATATCATCTGATATTAGCATATCATTAACTTTTAAATTTGAAATTTCTTCTCTTTTAGTGGATCTATTTAACAAGGTATTAACCAATTTCCATTCTTTTTTAGCGTCACCTCTGACTTGACTGAATTCATTTACGTAAAAGTTATTCTTACAATCAAGAGCCTCTTTTTGAATTTGTTTACAAATAGTTTTATACTCATTTTTGAGGCTATCATTACTTGGATTTCTTTTCACTTTCTTGAAGAGCTTATTTTTTCTATGTATTTTATTAAGAAGACCTTGGTTCATCCATGGTTTTAATTTTCTAAGCTTAGACCCTTTGGCAGTATTAAAAGTAGTACAACTATTACAATGATTTCTTAAAATTTCCGAAAATACGTCAAATGCCTTTGAAGGATCAGGTTCTTCATAAACCTTGTCCCAAAATTCAAATCTAAGTTTATTATTAAGTAGATCAAAGTCAGTCAAGCTTGTAATATTATTAGGAGGTATATTATGTTCTGGACCTGAACTCGCAAATTTATCAAAATTAAGGCATGTAAGGAAATGATCCGAGATTTTTAGATCAGAAACAGAGCTACTTAGGGTAGTATTGCACGAATTATTTAACCTTACGAATATATGATCAATACATGTTGATGATAAGTCTGTAGATCGGGTTGGTTGATCTATACAGGAATCTAGACCATATGAAGCTAGAAGATATAGGTATCTGTCAACGACACTTGATTCACTTAAAATATTCAGATTAATATCACCTAAAAAAATGAAATTGCCATTTTTATTATTTTCTAAAATATCACTCAGGTCCTTCATAAATACATCAGTGCTATCATGAAATCTGTATATACATACGAATATTAGATTTCTATCATTTATTGCACAATCCACTTTAACACCATCAAAACTTTTAAAGTCCATTCCACTAAATGAACAGTTTATATCCTTTTTCGCAAACACAGCAACACCACCTGCTGCATATTGATTGTTGCATTTAGCAAAAAAATTATAGCCTGGGATATCATACAAAGTCACTTCTTCATCGTATATCCAAATTTCTGTTAAAAAAAATTAAGTCGGGCTTATTTTGAAATGAATTTAAGTTTAGGAGAAAATTGTCGAAATTTTTACGCATGCTTCTTATGTTTTGTTGAATTATGTAAAAGTTATCAACTTTGTTTGGAATGGGGTTTGTTATGTCAAAGAAATTAATATTTTTGCAATTGAACAAATTCTCCTGATGAGCATCATTTTCCGTAAACATCTACTTATGTATTACTTAATATAATGTTTTTTAAGATTTTCTAAGTCATCAAGTGAATTTATTACAGTGCAATCAGTTCCTTCTTTTTCTCGCATAAGAACCCTGTCATTTGATAACCAAACAAATTTTAATTTTTCATTGAGCTTTCGAGCTTCAAAGAAGAGAGATCTGGTCTTGCCAGAGATCGAGTTATTTACGTAGATATCATTATTTTTCTGACATCCAAAAATGCTTGTACGTAAAAAATTTTTGTTAACGGACTTTTTTTTCATTAGTAGCTTTTTAAACCTAAGAGATACAAATTTTACACATATGACCTTTTTTTTAATTTGGTTTTTATCAGTAATCTTTTTTACATAGCAGTTGTCGATCTGCGCCTCAGGAACATTTACCTTCAATCCATCTGAAAATACTTTCAAAGCCAAATTCAGAGCATTATTGCTATCAGCATCCGGTACACCCATAATCTCTACATATTTGTCTCTATCATCTCGTCGCAAATACATGCACTCCTTTTCGAGCAAACCCACCTGCTTTTTAAGAAGCTCATTTTCCTTTTCTAGAGATGTAATTTGTCCTACAGCTCCAGTTAATAATGCTTTCATCGACATCAGCTCTTGATATAAAATATCCAAAGTAATTTTTGGTTGCTTTGGTGATGTATCATTATTACGGCTATCGGACAAATTACCAGATTGTTGTTCTGGTGTTTTATTCTGGCTATCAGACGCTTTACTAGAACCCAGTATACCGGCAGACTCTTTATCAAAACTGGAAATCAGTCTTTGCCGTGCTTGTCGTTGCAAAGTATCACGTAACTTGGTAGCAGCTGGTGATTTTAACATGATTCCTTCAGGCATTGATTGTTTATCTTTTATTTATTATTTTTTAATTGCTTAAAATTTAATTTATGTTATATTTTAATAAATTGTTGATGGCAACTCTCAAAATGAATGAATTATTGCAGTTTTATAGGTTGTTGTCCACACTAAGCATTTATCTTAGCTAAAGCTTTTACCACTTTATGTTGCTGTCTGCACTAAGTTATTTTTCAGAAAAGCTTTTTGTTCTCTATGTTTCTGTCTATGCTAATTTGGCGATCGTGTGTATTTATTAAAAATTGAAGATGACCCGGTGGCGTTTTTGAGCGACAACATCCATTATGATATTGTCATCGATGATTCATCGAGAAAATAACACGAACATAAGGCTCTCTAAATGAAATTTTCCGAAATGATTTCTCCATCGATGATTCATAATGTGCATGTCAGGAAGTTAGTGATCTTTGCCGGACAATGTCGTTTAAATGTCTCTGAAATTCTAAAATGTTCCGAATTGGTGAAATTGTCTGTTAGAAGTCGATAACAAGTGTATGGCTGCATGGCATTGTCTGTTACATGTCGCCATCAAAGAGTAAAAGCCATGGATACAGCCGATTGTTATTTTTGCTGTCAGTTTGTCAAGCGAATCGAAATAAATAAATAAAACATTTTGTGTTCTCTTAAAAAATATGATTAATTTTAATTAAAAGGATATATTTTAAGTATAACTGTTAATTTAATAATAAACACGACCCAGTTTGAGGTGAGTTAATATGTCCATAAGAGAAGGCTTTAAATAGAGTTATTATTAAATCTCAATTTTATCTTTTCAATAGATTTCTGTCGTCGACCTACCCATAAAGAATATCACCGAGAATTTTGCTTTTGGACAAGTGTATTTTCAAGTTTGATGCGGTTTGTTTCGCTATGAAAACATTAATAACATTATCTAATAGAATAATTGGCAACGGCTGGCTGACCTACGTGATAATATCGAATTTGAATTTTTGAGTGTTCTTCCAATAGAAGATACGAACTTTTGTTATAGTCAAATCTTGAGAGGTGTGTTTTCGTTAGAAATCGGGTGGTAAAAGTCGAGAAAATTTGTTTTTTGCCAAGAGTTATTTCTAAAAACAAAATTTTGGTTCACAATTTTGAATTTTATAGAAAACTCTGTCCGACCGACCTTCATAATTTTTTTATAGGAAATTTTTTAATCATAAAGTTGGGGACCAAAATTTTTTTTACAAACAACACTTAGGGCCGTTTTCACAATGTTCAGTTAAAATTTAACTTTCAGATAAATAAAAATTTTGTATGAAATTTTATGTCAAAGTGCCAGTTAAAGTTCCAGTTAAGTCTTAACTGAACATTGTGAAATTGGACCTTAGTGAGATATTTGCACAAAACAGATTTTTTCGACCTTTAGCACCTAATATCTCACCAAGGCTCAATTTGACTAAAACACAAGTTATACAAGAATAACACCCACAAAAAAATTAAGCTTTGATATTATGACATATTTAATAATATGTACTTAGTTATTTTCATTTGTTTATAAGTACTTTTTGAGTTGTTAGTGTTATGTTTTAAAAGATTGTTTATTTAATTAATGTAAACTTAAATATATTAATTAATTAATTTAAATAAAAACAACGACAAAACCAAAAAAAAAAAAACAATTTTTTCTGGATTTATGCTGACTTGTTTGTGACAACATCATTTGTGAAAATACGATGACATTTTCCTCTACAACTCACTCGGAAGTATATGCATAAGTGACTTATTCATGAGGGAATCGTACTGATATTGTATGCTACGTGTCGCTAGCACACTGACGACTCAGTGAAATTATCAGCATAAGTCATCAGTGATTTTTTGGACATTTGTTCTAAAAGTTCATGCATGAAGTCAAACAAATGTCTTCGTTTGTCACCGATGATATAATTTTGTCTCTATTTGTCATCGGTGAATCGTCGTGCCGTTCGCCACCGGGGAATTACTCGTTATTATATTTTGTGACAGTTGTTTATTTTGTTTGTATGAGATGAGAGCGAGGTCAAAGTCCATTTATAGTCTTAATTATGGAGCACCAGTCTATCAAAGCAATGGCCAAAAAATCCAATGGTGTAGTCACTCACCCTCACGCCACAGAAATGTTGTCTTTCACTTTTCAGGCAATCACCAGCACCGGAAGTATATGCAGGCAAAAAACTGGATTAAAATTTAGTATAGTTTAAGCAAAAGAAAGCTTTTCCTGTAGAGCACTTATTTTCAGTTGTCACTTCAAAGAGAGTTGCCACCTTACGTCATACTGTTATACTGAATCCAGTCACCTTTGACGTTATCTAATAAGACCTTTCAAAATGACCGAATTTTTTTTTTGCCACGAATTACATTTTAAAATGTTCCAGTTAATATACCATCCAAATGTGAACTTAAAGCAAGGACTGGTCTAGCCGTGACGCTTAATTTAGTTGATTTTTTGAAACAAATCCAATGTTTGATCAACTTTTTTGAGGTTATGTCAAAATAATTTTCTAATTTGCATATTTTTGCTTAAAAGGCTGATAAATAAGCTTTACAAAGCCGTTTATTAGAAGACTCTAGCGTACTCCTTTCAAAAGTTCTACGATTTATTCACAAATTTCAGCCAAACCGTTTACTGTGGGGCGTGGCACTTCCCATATAAGTGAAAGTTTCAAAATGCTATACTGAAAGATTTTTTTAAGAAATCCTTTCCAAATTTCACTCAAAACAGTAAATGCAAGTTATACGCAAAATCTAGGTCAACTCGGAGAAGAGGACGTGGCACTTCCCATATGTGTAACAAACATCTTTGCTTAAATTTTCCTTATCAACCAATTTGGTATAAAATTTCCCTTTTTGCAAAATAGTTGCATGGTCACCTTATGATCATGTTACATGCATATGCCAACGAAGATTTCGTATGCGTATGTATTAGTACATATGCAAATCTTCATATAATTTTTTTGCAATAGCCAATTTGCGTTTATAAAAACTGATCAACAGTTAATGTTTTTTTATTATATAGGTTTACAAGAATTTATGAAACTTTAAGAAGTACCAACTTAAATAATTTTTGGATTGTGAAACTGGTATGTTAATCAGTCTTTCTCGTTTAAAAATTCAAGCAGTGACGACGTAAAACAAAGTGCTTTATAAAAATTCACACTAAACGAAGTATAGTGCCAAAGTTATATGGAAAAATTCAATTTTATAAAAACTGTGCCAGTTTAATTTATTTTATAAATAAAAAGAAAAAGTCATTTAATTTGCTTTTCTTAAAATTGGAGAAGAGTTTTCGAAAGAAGACCTTGACGAGAATATCCTTGACAAATTTGTCACAAAATTTGTTACTCGCACGAATCTTCTAAAGAAGGTAATATAAATTTTGTCTCATTAAAATCATTTTTGGAGAAATTCAATTTTTCATAAATTTCTAGATTCGTGCATAAATTTTTCTTAAAAGTCTGAAAGACCGATGCAGAGTCTTTTCCATTTGGTAGACCTGCACATATCTATTCAATAGAAAGAATTTTTCGAAAAGGTTGAATCAACCGTATGCGACAGCTTTATTGTATGGGAAAAGAGCTCAAAAATTGAATTTCTACATCATCAAACTTTTCGAAGTAGCCGTAATCCAGTGGCATCGAAGCGGTGAAACCGTAAAATCGGACGGACGGGTTGCGCATTGACGCAAATGAGTATAAATTTTTTTTTAATGAATCAGCCTAATTCAGTGGTTTAACTTGCTAAGAAATAATTAAAATAAATTCGCCTAAATTCGAGTAAAAACCTTAAATTCTAAAAGTGTAATTTAACTAAATATCGTAAAAACTAAAATTTTGCCAACTAAATCAGCATAAATTTTCATTAAAAGTATGATAAAGTTAAAAGTACAGTAAATCTTAAAATCATCTTAGTGCATAAGTGAAAATGTAGTGATATTGATTTTGTATTTTTTTTTTTTTTGTTAGCATATCGCATTTCTTTTACAAGAAACAAAAAATTCCCAAAAAGTGGTTTTGAGATAACTCAATATCAGAAAAATTTGAATAATTTTTAATTGAAGAAACTAATCGTAATGTTATTAACATTCATTCCTAATAATTGTTTAAACTAAATGAGTGGTATAAAGAAAAATATGCTAAGAAAATACAAAATCAATCAATCTAAGCTTTAATATTAGTTATTACATTTAAAATTTCTATAACGTGACCGTAAATAATACTGTAGCAAACATCAACTATCACAACAACAACAACAGTCCCCAGCAACGACGTGCAAGGCCTTACACCCAGTTCTGGAACCAAAGTGAGTAAAGTGCTTGATCGTTTTTTTTTTTTTTGGTGATTTATCTTTTTACCAAAATTACGATATAGAGTGGGAGTAAGTCAAAGCTTGGATGAAAATATGTTGAGAGTCTGATCTTCAGATCAGCCAAAAAGCTTTCGATTATCGTCTGGTTGACGTTTCGAAAAAACTTTTTACTTTTTGTTTTGATTAGGCATTTGATCTCTTTACTCTTATGCTTGGATTTTTAGAATTGCATGTACATATATAAAAAAAACTTAGCAGTCAATGACCACATAAACTTCGAAATTAAGATACATATGTGCAAATTCCAAGCATTAAATAGTGGACAGAACAAGTGATCATGATTAAAACCAAGAATGATTTTGTTTTTTTTTTTGATTGGTAAAAAGATAAATGCGACTTTGATTTGAATGAATAATTTTCTTTAAGCAAATTTTGATTTTTTCTGATATTTCAAATTGTTAAAAATTTATGAAGTTTTGAATTTGAAACTTAAATCTTAACTTAATTGGGATATGAACTTACTAAAAATAAATTCCTGAATTGTAATAAAAAAGTTAATCACGCGTTGCTAAATTGGAACTCCTTGTGGTAATGGGGTATGTGAAGTGAAGTGGAATTTTTGGGATCCTTTTGTTTTGTTATTATGGGCCAATAAAAGATCATTTGGTCGGGAGGGTTTCGACGCCCAAATCTCACGAACATCTGTGAGATATTTCGGTTTACAATAGATGCTCCGTTAAGTTTTGTTTTAAATTTCAGTTTTGGTTCAGCTGCAGTTAGATTTTGATTTTTTAGATGATTTTGTTTATTTTAGCTAAAGTGGCACTAGGGACTCTACAATAATAAAATGTGTGGTATCCAAGGTTTCGGTGAAAGCAAGAGCCAAAGAACCTCCCCCAGCCGACTGCTTGTTAGTCTTTTCAATGGGTCCCGACTCGGTCTGCTACACCTTAACAGACGCTTTTAGCCTTTAAAGACAGTGATGTGTTTTTGTAGGTATCCTGTCTAACTATTGCATTGGATTCCCCGGTGTTCGTGTGAAGTGCGTATGTGTTTCATTATATGATTTATGCCTATAAAGAATACACATATATTCACCCACACTTATGCATCGTGTACATTACATATGGAAGAATAAAACAATTTATTTTAATAAAAATTTGTATGTACAAGAATATTGCATAGTATTTATCATTAAAGTGTTTAATAATATACTTGAAATGCAGTGTAGGGTATTTAATTTTGGCCAGGCCAAAGATACCACCCTTACTAGTTTTTGATTAATTTTACATAAAAAGTCAAACAAAAAATTCAACAAGTACTGATTGTATTTTGTTACTTATTTTGAAGTATTTACTTAATTTTTTTTTGTATATACAAGGGCGTAGTCGAGATTTTATCAAGGGGCAACCTCAGATTTAATTTTTGAAATTAAAAATTTATTTTGACTTGAACTTTTAGGCATATATTTGCTAAAATCGTTTTTTCATATAAATCTATCAATGCATTTTCTAACACATAATTATGACAATCTGAAATAGGAAAAATAAACAACTAATATTTTTCGAAACATTTTTCTTTTTTTACGATATTTAAATATAAAAACTGATTTGTTTTATGCCCCCAATGGCAAAATAAAATATATTAATGGAGAGAAGAACGATTGTCGGTTCCCAAAACGGAAAGTACGTCAAAAATGTTTAACTTTCAGAAAATGTTGGCAAGTTACTGGCTGGTTCAGGATATTGATTTTAGAACAGAAATAGGTTTCAAGTAGATGAAAAATTCAATGATAGGCGTCTTTTTTTATTTTTGGTAGCATATTTCTATATTAAAAACTTAAATAAATATTAAAAATAAATTTTTAATTGAACTTTTAGTCATATATTTGTAAAGATCGTTTTTTCATATAAATCTATCAATGCATTTTCTAACACATAATTATGACAATCTGAAATAGGAAAAATAAACAACTAATATTTTTCGAAACATTTTTCTTTTTTTACGATATTTAAATATAAAAACTGATTTGTTTTATGCCCCCAATGGCAAAATAAAATATATTAATGGAGAGAAGAACGATTGTCGGTTCCCAAAACGGAAAGTACGTCAAAAATGTTTAACTTTCAGAAAATGTTGGCAAGTTACTGGCTGGTTCAGGATATTGATTTTAGAACAGAAATAGGTTTCAAGTAGATGAAAAGTTCAATGATAGGCGTCTTTTTTTATTTTTGGTAGCATATTTCTATATTAAAAACTTAAATAAATATTAAAAATAAATTTTTAATTGAACTTTTAGTCATATATTTGTAAAGATCGTTTTTTCATATAAATCTATCAATGCATTTTCTAACACATAATTATGACAATCTGAAATAGGAAAAATAAACAACTAATATTTTTCGAAACATTTTTCTTTTTTTACGATATTTAAATATAAAAACTGATTTGTTTTATGCCCCCAATGGCAAAATAAAATATAATAATGGAGAGAAGAACGATTGTCGGTTCCCAAAACGGAAAGTACGTCAAAAATGTTTAACTTTCAGAAAATGTTGGCGTCTTTTTTTATTTTTGGTAGCATATTTCTATATTAAAAACTTAAATAAATATTAAAAATAAATTTTTAATTGAACTTTTAGTCATATATTTGTAAAGATCGTTTTTTCATATAAATCTATCAATGCATTTTGTAACGCATAATTATGACAAATTAAGGAATGGACTAAAAACACGACTATAGTGACATTTGTTTCGTCTCTCGACTATTTATTGTTGTAATTATTATTATTTATTTTTACTTAATTAATTATAATTGAAAAATTGCAAGTTGGAAATTTGTATTGAGCCGGGATTTGAACCTGTACCATGTAAATCCCTCAAACGCAATTTCATTCAGTAAGTACTCATGAGTAATTCGACACCTTTTTTTTAGTTCACGATTATTCGATTTCAATTTTTACCTGCCTATAGACATTTCTGCAAAAAAATTGTTTTTGAGTTCACACGCTATGGACCGTAAAAACTTCATATGACCTATTTTAATTTCTGTTTTAACCCAAACTAATTTTTCATGGGGCAAATTTTTTTCGAAAAGACCATGATAGTTTTCTGGGTCGTTTTCATACTATGGCCAAATTTTCAAAAAGGGGCTTATAAAATACCCCCAAAAAGCAACAGGGGAAATTCTTACATGGGAAAAAAAAATGTTCTTGGTAGAATGTGCCCAACTTTCTCAAAGTCACAACGAACGTAGGAATTGATTCTAGTATCCTATTCTCACTTGCCTGGTTAACCAGATGAATGCTGATTAAGCACTAACCAGGATAGTTTTTCATATAAAAAGCTTTCCGATTCGTATGGAAAAGATTAGCTAGTTTTTAAATAGTTAGATCATTTAACTCAAAAAATCGGCATATCCAGGGAAATTAGGAAATTTCCTTTTCTTTTGACAAATACAAAATGTAAACAAATAAAACATTTTTAATAAAAAGCAAATTAAAGCTAAAATCAAAAATGTGTTCGTCGCAATTAATTTAAAAAAAAAAAATTTAAATAACGAAATATATAAAAATATATTTGAAAAAATTGAAAATAGTGTCGTGATTTGGTAAACGCCAAAAAAGTGTCATTGAAATGATAGATGACTCATCCAGGTAAAAGGTGTGAACGTGGTATTGTGATTATCAAGATTTTCTAATTTTAGGCTGGTTAACCAGGCAAGTGATAATAGGGTATAACAGACTTTTAGGCATATCAAATTCACTCCAAAAAAGGGGTAAGGCACCCCATTTGCGGCGATCTTAGACGTGATAGGAAAAAACAGTTGCCGGATTCGGAACCAAATGTTTTGCTTAAAATCGGTACACCCTATATGGTTAACATCTTCAGTGACCCTAATTATTTTTTAATGGGACACATTTTTTTCGAGAAGACCATGATAGATTTCTGGACCGTTTACATGTTATGGCTTAAGTCTCAAAAAGGGGCTTAAATGGCAAGAAAAGGCAACAGTGGAGGGTCAGGGGAAATTCTTACTTAAGAAAAAAAATTCCTTGGTTCAATGTGCCCAACTTTCTCAAAATCATCCAGAACGTATGAATTGATTTTAACAGCCTTTGGGGCATATCAAATTCACTCCAAAAAAAGGGATAATACATTTGCGGCGATCTCGGACGTGATGGGAAAAAACGGTTGCCAGATTCGAAATCAGCGACCTTGAATTAGTCATAAAAAATTCTCGAGATCAAATTCAGATTTTTGTGCGCACAGTGTTATCAATAAAACGTTAGGAAAATTTGTCTTATAGTAAAATATTTAATTAAAACAGAAAGCCCTGAACAATATCTGAGTAATGAGGGTAAAAGTCGGTATCGTCTGTTTTCATAATTTTTCAGGAGAGTAAATTTAAATTTTTAGTTGATATGAAAAAATCAAAATATCCAAATCTGGTTTTCCCAGCATTGTAACACACCCATTAAATAATCGTATCCGATCGGCTTATCTTCCCAAACTAGCTCATTTATCAGAGCGGTTCTTAACCCAGCCAGCCGGATCGAGGGTGAACAATAAAAAAAGGAGATTTATCTTCCGTTTCCGGAAGTGAAATTTCGAAAAAAACAAAAACTTTCCGTCAACCATCTTCCGATTCATAATCAAAAAACCTATGTTTAAAATAACAACTAGTAGGGGTGCAAAATTTGGCCTGGCCAAACATTAAATACCCTACACTGCAGTATTTTTAAAATTTTGCTCTCTACGCTCTCTTGTCCGAGTTCACCCAGTTTTTGTCCAGAGCTTGCATTTATAGTTTTTAGTGTCTGAGTGAAAAACGTTTTCAGTATAGCGTTTTGAAGCTTTTGCTTATATAGGAGGTGCCACGCCATCTTGTCCGAGTTCGTCTAGTTTTAGCTTAGAGCGTACATTTATAGTCTTTAGTATTTGAGTGAAGTTTGGTTGGATTATCTCAAAAAACTCTTTCAGTATAGCATTTTGAAACTTTTGCCTGTATGGGAGATGCCACGCCCTCTTGCCCGATTTCACCAAATTTTTGTTGAGAGCTTTTTTTTATGATTCTTAGTGTCTGAGTCGAATTTGGTTCGAATATCTCAAAAAACGCTTTCAGTATAGCGTTTTGAAGCTTTTGCTTATATGGGAGGTGCCACACCCTCTTTTCCGAATTCGTTCAGTTTTTCTCAGAGCTTGCGCTTACAATTCTTAGTATTTATGCGTATTTTGATTGCATTGTCGTGAAAAATACTCCTAAAATTGCATTTTGAATATATTTTTTGTATAGGCGGTAGGCGTGTCCGTTGACCGATTTCGCTCATTTTCAATCCTCCGAGCTATCTTTGACGACGGTGGCAGTGCACCAAATTTCATTGAATTATCTTGCTCAGTTTTCCCAAAAAGTGTATTTCAACATACAGCCACCCAGCCAGCCAGACAGACGGACATGGCTATATCGACTCAGGAGGTGATGTTGATCAAGAATATATATACTTTTCTATATCTGCCACGCCTCCTTCTCTTACAAACGGAAGGACAAAGTGAATATACCCTGGGTGAAGGGTATAATAAACGCACCAAAGAAAAAAGAATCACAAAGAAAAAGTTGCCAGCTTCCGAAACGTTTTGCTTATGAACGAATTGTATCGTCGAAAATTGTGATTTTCACATGCAATCTTCTTGGCCACGATCGACTTGGCCATCCGCCACAGCATGTAGATCTCACCGAAAACAATACCCTGGACTACATAACTCATTTTCACAAAAAATGCTCAATGCCTAGTTTTGCCATTTTTGCACAGATAAAATGTTGTTTATACTAGTGAAAGAAATGATTCTGTTGTCTCTTTTCAATTAAATTTTAGATAAAATAGCAACGAATTGCACTCTGTCAAAAGAAAAATTACTTTACTATGCTCCTTCGTACATTGATATTTTCGCTATTGAAGGTGATAAAATTCTTTAACTCCTAGGAGGAGCATAGGGCCAATATCAAACTTCTCCATTTATTGCGATCACTTGCGATGACTTTGATCTCTTTCCACGACTTTCTCGATTCTTGTCTTTTCTTTTCCAGCGACCTTTTCCAGTTGATTTTGGGTCTACCACGTCCTCTACTGCCTTGTGGATTCCACTCAAGAGCCTGGGGACAAACCTCGCTGTGTGGTTTCCGGAGAGTGTGACCAATCCATCTCCATTTGCGCAGCTTGACCTGGTTTGCTATAGCCCTCTGATTGCATTTTTGATGTAGCTCGGCATTTGATATAGTACGAGGCCACCAAATCTTTAGTAAACGCTTTAAGCATTTGTTGACGAATACTTGCAACTTATTCATTAGTTGTTCATTAACAAGCCATGTTTCGCACCCATATAACAAAACCGATTTCACATTCGAATTAAAAATGCGCACTTTCGTTTTGGTGGATATAACGGAAGAAGATAATATTTTGTTCAGTTGAGCAAACGCGCCTTTTGCTTTTGCTATTCTTGAGTTGATATCCTCTTTTGCTCCACCAACCATGGAGATAATGCTGCCTAAATGCGTGAAGCTGTCGACGTTTTCGTTGTCATCACTGCCAGCTTTAAACGTGATGTCATTTCTGCTTGCGTTCAGCTTTATGCTTTTAGTCTTGGATGCGTTGATTTTTAGGCCGGCTTTCTGCGATTCCAAGACAAGTTCTTCAATCTTGCTTTGCATATCTGAGCGTTTGGACGATTGAAGGCAAATGTCGTCAGCGTAGTCGGGATCTTCTAGATGTTCGGTAAAGTTCCATTGGATACCCCTTTTGGCCTTATTAAGAGCTTTGCCTAGGATATCGTCAAGAACGATAAGAAAGAGAGATGGTGATAGTAAACACCCCTACCGTACGCCTGAATTAGTGGTGAATGTCGGTGACGACAACCCGTCGTGTTACACACTGCATTTAAAACCTTCATATTGTGCACGTACTAAATTTATGGCCTTTTCGGCAATACCTCTTCGCTGCAGTGAAACCCAGATAATTTCTTGGTAGTCTACGAAGACAACATGAAGCGCAGCACGCCACTCACATGATTGTTCGACAATTATTCTAAGGGTGTTGATTTGATCCACGCATGATCGGTTTGGCCGGAATCCTGATTGTTGCCTTCGGATGGGCGAATCAAGTTTTTCGTTTACCCTGCTCAGAAGCACTTTTGACAGTACTTTTGATGGTACTGAGAGCAAAGTTATTGCTCTATAATTTGGCACTCGCTTAGGTCACCTTTTTTCGGCAATTTGACTATCATGCCATGTAGCCAATCTTCTGGCAAACGCTCTTTGCTCCAGATTCTGGAAACCAGAGGATGAAGAATCTTTGCTGATGTATTGGGGCAAGCTTTTAGCAGTGCAGCTGTTATTTGATCTATACCGGCGGCCTTGTTGTTTTTCATGCTATGGATAGCTTTCACTATTTCATCGATTGTAGACGGTTGTGTTTGCATTCCACTACTACTGCGAGTCACTGCGACACACAATGGGAGGGTTTGTATGGAACAGCGGTCATATATATGATAGTAATAATAGAGCTAGGCTATTGAAATTTGGTACAGATGTTTTTTACATTAAAATTATAAAATTCTGTAAATACGAACAAAATCCGCCAACGGACACGCCTACCTCCCACACAAAGTTAGGGTGTGGCCGGAATGGGTATCAATTTCCAATAACTTGACCCCGCTGATTTCAAAAATGTTAAAAATTCTGAGCAATCTTTTGTAGTTTTCAAGTTATGCGAATTAAACGAAAATCTACTTTATAAAAACTAGATTTTGTTTGTTTGTGTATTTGTCCCTTATTGACTCGGAAACTATCTAACCGTTTTTAAAGAAGTTGTTACATTGCGTTAGTACAAAAAAGGCTAAGTTATATGCTAAAAAATAGGCGTTGCCACGCCCTCCAAAAAATCAACTAATCATATCTCAAAATCCCTTTGACGCAGATAAACGAGATTTGGTAAATATATAAAAATCATCAGGACAAATAATGTTCACCGGAAAAATGGGGAAGCCACGCCCTCAAAAAAATAAATTCATTATTTCTCTGACAATATTTGCCGCACTTAGATATGATTGGGTACATAAGCTAAGACAATTAGAACAAATAGTTCTCACTAGAAAAATGGGCGGTGCCACGCCCCTCTGAATGCTGATTCATCATATCTCAGAAACTGCTTTACGTAGATAGACAAAAGCTGGTAAATATGCAAAGGGCGTTTGGAAAAACAATTTTCAATGAGAAAATGGGCAGTGCCACGCCCTACGAAAATAAAATTTGTCGTATTACTAACGCTACTTGGCGCAAATTATAAGATTTGGTAAAAATGCTTCTCTATAATATGTCCAAGTAAACAGAGGGCAACTTCCAAGGGGCTGAAAAGGGGTGAATACACCCCTTATCTACTACCCTTTCGTTAGAAAAAGCATTTTCCGAATTTAAGCAGACTGTAAGCTTGAAATCGATAAATCTATTGTAAAACGTTAAGGAATATAAAAAAATAAAAATCATTTTTTTTCCCAAAAACTGCAACAGAAAAAAAATTCATAGAAAAAAAAGCTCTCAAAAAAGGCAGTAGGGACTTTGCATTTCGATTAAGCATACTTGACCACGTATTATATTGAAAAATAATGAAAATCAGAAAATGTATTTTTTTTTTTTAATGTCAAAGTTTTCAAAAGTTATCGATTTCGGCTTTTTGAGCTTAAATTTTCGAAAAATCACTTTATTTATTTATATATTTATTAACAATTAATTACAAAATTAAAAGGTAATACAAAAATAAGCAATAGCAGCGATGGCCTTCAGCTTATCCAGTGGAAGGAGGAGTTAAATTAGATGATCTATGTTAGAAAGTTTCAAAAAATTTATAACATCAACTATATTTTTTTCGGAAGGATTTCTGATGAGGAGGAATGGGTCCCTGTCTTGGAATATCAATTGTCTGGGATAATCAAATGAGGGGCAATTAGTAAATATATGGGTAAAATAATTATGAGGGGATACTTGACAAGAACATGGTAAAGCCAAACTAAGGTTCATCAAGAAACTATGCGTAAGTTTTGAATGACCAAGTCGGATTCTCTCAAATTTTATAACATCTGATCTTTTTAATAAGACTGGTTTTAAAAAATCTTTAATTGTTAGTTTGCTAGAATTAATGGATTTGTACCAGTTAGAAGCTGAATTAAATATTGATAATTGTTTTTTTGTGAAATGTGTTTTTATATAGTTTCCTATGTCTGAAAAATTTAAATTATTAGACATAATTAGTGGCGCGTTGGTAGCATATTTCGCTGCTTGATCTGCAAACTCATTACCAGAGATTCTAGAATGGCCTGGAATCCAAACAAGAGTGATCTTAGGGTAGGTATCAATCAATGCATTTCTAATTTGTGTAGAGTAAAAATTGTTTTGTGTTATATTCAAAATTGCTTCTATGGCTGAAAGTGAGTCCAAGCAAATAGCGTAGTTACCGCTTTTATTCTTTGCATAATTGACCGTTTCATATAAGGCAATAATTTCTGCAGAAAAGAAAGAGCTATATAAAGGTATAGTAGACATTTTGATGACTTCGCTATGGGTGGTAATACTGTAGCTCACTACATTATCTCGCTTTGAACCATCTGTAAAAATAAATGTATGGCTTCTTAATTTATCTTTAATTTCTGAGAAAAAGGAATGATATATTTCAATTGAGGTACTATTTTTCATTAACTTGTGCAAGGAAGTATCGCAAGAGCTCGGATTAAGATTCCAGGGAGGATGAGAAGGACAATTGATTTTTAAAGGCAAAAAAGGAATATTCAGCGAGATAGAGAGTTGTACAGCTCTATATATTGCTGACTTGACCTTCGGAATTTTTTTGGATTTGTTTATTTTGTGGACGATGCATCGAATAGGGGTATCATGGCTAAGAAGAAGTGATTTAGAAAGCTTGGCGGTAATCAGTTCTCTTTGTACTTCTAGAGCTGCTTTGGGTGCTTTTCGTTCCACCCCTGTGAATAATCTTTTATTTGAAGCAAACATTCTACCTTTAGAAGTACAAAATCACTTTAATTCACCTATCATATATACAAATTCAAACAAATGTTTTTTCAAAAGCTAAATGCTTGTACTTTTTTGACAAAATGCTATTTTGACATATTTCGATGCAAACGAATTAAAAATAGCATTCCAAAAAAGTCAACTTATTTTTTCCAGTCAAAAACCACAATATGAAAAAGTTCATAAAAAAAAAAGTTCTCAAAAAATGCAGCAGGGACTTTGCATTTCGATTAGGCATACGTGGCCACATATTATATTGAAAAATAATGAAAATCAGAAAATGTATTTTTTTTTTTTAATGTCAAAGTTTGCAATATTTCCCTTTTTACCATTTTTTTTTGAATATTTAAAAAATCACTATAATTCACATAAAATCGGCGAAAAAAAAAAATCTTTTCAACCAAGTAAAAACAATATTCTTTCCAACGATATGATACATTAGTGGATCGGGCTTAAAACAAATTAACTAGAGCGTTTATCCAGCAGTTTCTAATTTTAAAAGTTCTGTAGAGCACTTTTGCTGTTTAAAAACCAACTTTGGGCCCACTGTGTTGCTAAACCAAAACAAAATTTTAAACTTTTATAGTTTTTTTCCGTCCCTAAGTATTTGACGATTGGCGTAAATTTTTTTTAAGTCTATAGCACTTTCAAATTTTACCTATTTATGGCCACAATCTCCCATTGTGCGACAGTTGTACACGGTGCTCTTGATTAGTCGATAGGTTTTTTGGCTATGTGGAGAAAATCTGTGAATGGGGTTTCATTTGTATTAGTTTAGTGGGCTGGAAAATGCAAACCCCGAAATCGTAGCTGATCATCCCCGCGAAATATCGCAAAAATACATATCCCATATAAAAAAAAAACAAATCAGAAAAAAAAACGCAACAAACAAATATAAAAATAGTAATATTTAATGTATTTTGCAATGCTGAATCTTAATCCGGCCTTAAAATTGCTATATCTCATACGGTTTTTGAGATATCTTAGCCTAAACAAGGAAAAAAAACCGTTTTTGCTATATTTTGAAGCTGTATAACTAGAATATAGAACATTCATACGCAAAATTCGATACATTATCTAAAAGCTCCAATCTTTTTCTTTAAAACCGCATTTAAATTATGTCAATAGCTTAATTTTTCTCTGAAATATCGTAGACTGAAATAATGGCAAAACACGTTTTTTGCACTTTTTTAACTTTTTAGGTTAGGATATCTCCGAGAAAAATAAAGATATCGACATTATTTGAATTAGGTTTAAAAGATTGATTAAAGTTTTCTATTTCTGCATCAGAATTTACGGATATACGTCCTGTTATATAGCTCCAAAACACAACAATAAAACATAGCATCGGCTTTTTTTTCCTTGTTTAGGCTAATATATCTCAAAAACTGTATAAGATACAGCAATTCTAAGGCCGGATTCGGACTTAGCATTGCAAAATACATTAAAAATAACTATTTTTATATTTGTTTGTTGCGTTTTTTTTCCGAATTTTTTTTATTTTATATGGGATATGTATTTTTGCGATATTTCGCGGGGATGATCAGCTACGATTTCGGGGTTACCATTTTTCAGACCACTAAACTAATACAAATGAAACCTCATTCACAGATTTTCTCCACATATTCAAAAAACCTATCGAATGTTCAAGAGCACCGTGTGTAGTTGGTGATTCTGGTTGCGGGAATGTGGAAGATGTGGGATTCAGTATGTCACAAAAATACTCTTTCCATCTCTTTAGTTGGTCGTCCGGGGATGTTAAGAGATTTCCGTTTTTGTCTTTGATAGGGCAATTCGGTTGGTGTTTTCTGCCAAATAATCTGCGGGTGATATCGTAAAGCTGCCTCTAGTGGAGTCAACGAAGCCAAAAAACAGGCAAAATGAGGAAGTCCTCAAGAACAGCCCCGATGTTGATGTTTTTTTTTTTAAATTATGTTTTTTTTTTTATTTAAAATCAGAAAGATTTTGGAGCGCGGTCGGTATTATACAATTTTTTAAACAATATTTAAAAAAGTTATGTTTTCATAAAAAAAAAATTGGGAAAAAAAATACAACAAACAAAAATCAAAATAGTCATTTTATATGTAGGGTAACACTGTGGACCAAAATTTGGTCGAAAAAAGTTAACTCGGATCTGACGCTGCGGGGCGAAAATATAGGTAAAAAAAAGACCAGTTGGCCCATTTTGTTCAAGTTGGCTCTAGTTTTCGAGAAAAGGCTGTTTGAATTTTGGACCTTGAACTATGTGGTTTTTTCGATATATCTCTTAAGCAAATTAAGTTTTATTGCATCTGATGATGGGGTTTTGTTCGTCTCATCTATATCTACAACTTTTATCAACAAATTGGTCCTTTAAAATGTATTTCCGGCAAGTTAGAGCACAAAATTCTCAAAAAAGTGATATTTTTCGCCTTTTATGACATTCGGCTCAATAGTAATCACCCGAGTGGTGGATTTATGCCTTCTAACCTATAGCTGAGATCCATACAAACACTTTGATATAACACATTTGGCATATGGGCAAGAATTTCTCAAGTGAGCCACCTAAGAAATTAAACGTAAAAACGCTTTAACAAAATGATGTTTTCTGACAACTAAGAAAGATTTTGCAAAAAATGTTTTTCTTAGAGATATTTAGCGTAGGTCGGGAAATAAAATGGTACTTTTTTTTTGGACCAAAATTTTTAATTTATTATTGAAAATCATTATTTCAAATAGGTACATAAAACTAAAGCAACTTCTCCGCCTCTGAGAAAACTAAAAAAAATATGTGGGCACTCTCCACTTGTCAAGAAACTATATCATAGAAAAAAACTTGGGGTAATCGATATTAGTTCAAAAGTTATTAACAATATAGTGATGTCGTGCAAGTCTTTTTTCAGCATTAGAGAAAAACAACGCATCTTACGAAAAAAGTGTATATGGCATAAAATGCTTAGAATTATCTAAGGAATATATGTGAATTTTTTCAGAATTTTCTAAGACATTTTATAATTTTTCAAAAGGACCGAAAAAAAAATTTGATATGTTCCAAAAAAACTCACACGTATTCCCTAGATAATTCTAAGCATTTTGTGTCATATACACTTTTTTCGTAGGATGCCTTGTTTTTCTCTAATGCTGAAAAAAGACTTGCACGACATCACTATATTGTTAATAACTTTTGAACCAATATCGATTACCCCAATTTTTTTTCTGGAATATAGTTTCTTGACAAGTGGAAAGCACTCTCCACTATCTCCACCTATTTTTTAAAGTTTTCTCAGAGACGAAGAAGTTGCTTTATTTTTATGTACCTATTTGAAATAGGGATTTTCAATAATAAATGAAACATTTCTTTACAAATCAAAAACACTATTTTATTCCCCGACCTATGCTAAATATCTCTAAAAAAAACATTTTTACAAAATCTTTACTAGTTGTCAGAAAACATCATTTTGTTAAAGCGTTTTTTACGTTTAATTTCTTAGATGGCTCACTTGAGAAATTTTTGCCCATGTGCCACATATATTATACCAAAGTGTTTGTATGGATCTCAGGATCTCGGGTGATTACTATTGAGCCGAATGTCATAAAAGGCGAAAAATATCACTTTTTTTTCGGAATTTTGTGCTCTAACTTGCCGGAAATGCATTTAAAAGGACCAATTTGTTGTTAAAAGTTGTAGATATAGACGAGACGAACAAAACCCCATCATCAGATGCAATAAAACTTAATTTGCTTAAGAGATATAACGAAAAAACCACATAGTTCAAGGTCCAAAATTCAAACGGCCTTTTCTCGAAAACTAGAGCCAACTTGAACAAAATGGGCCAAATGGTCTTTTTTTTACCTATATTTTCACCCCGCAGCGTCAGATCCGAGTTCGACCGGCTGTGGGCCGTTACCGGTTGTGGACCACCCCTTGTGTTTTTTGACGTTTATAAGTATGACATACCTGAGTATGAGGTTATGTGTACATTGACAATAGACAGTATTAGTGCAAACACTGAAGTGAAAGACGCATCTGACCCTCAGCTACAACAAAACAAAAAAAATTGACGAAGAAATTTTCAATAAAGAAGATTTTGCGAGTGTGATAAAACGAAGTGAAATATTGCAAAGAGGTGAGTGTTATGCATTTTTATGCAGTATTTGCGTTAAATTTTCCGATTTTATATCGAGTTTGCTCAAAATTTTGCGCTACGAGAATTTTGCCAGTCACTTAAGGGATGGCTGCCGTTACCGGTTGTGGGCCACCATGTTTTTTGCATGAAAATTATTGCAAATCAATGTTCCTCGCTCCAATTTGCAGCCAATTCGATCATATGCAACGGTGCACAGTGGCGACATCTGGCATTTCTCGTTGCGAAAATCATAAATTCTGAACGATTTGAGATATCTCTATAATTTTTTTTGCTATGAACAGAAAAATAATACAGATCTTACTGTACAAAATTTGATTATGATATAACTTAGGGATGTTATGGAATTCATGGTCAAAGTCAGACTTTCTGATATGTGTACAAATTATGCATTCGAAGTTTTCCATATGAGCCTTTTTCGAGAAAAAAAATATTAAATATGATTAATTTATGGTTGCTGCGCAAGAGTCCATATTAAATAAAAAATTTTAAGGTCCAAAATTTTTTTCTACACTGAAAAAAACAATTGTCGCAAAACACCGAAAATCTTTAGAACTTCCGAACGAATTGAGGCATGTTAATATTTTTTTTTCTGTATGTATACTGAAAAATATAACAGCTCTTACATTTCACACAGCACGCTAAGGAATTAATTTTTGAAGGTATGAGTGTAAAAATCATAAAAACTGAGCACTCCATATCGCTTTTTTTTAAACAAAAATCTTATAAAAACACAAATTATAGCTGGTGAAATTATATTAAAAATTTTAAGTCCATTTCCTCTTTTAAAGTCTGGAACTATTGCAACTATTGCACTAAAAAAAAAAAAATTTTAAATAATAAATCACAAAAATGCTTGGAAAAAAAGTTTATTATAACATGCAGTTTTATTGAAAAGTACAATTCAAAAACTTAACCTAAATTTTTTTGGAAACATTCATCGATATTTACATTATCTAATAAAACTAACATTTCCGGGGAATATATTTTTTTCAATTCTTTTTGAGTTCGGACATGCCTCAATGATGAAATCTTGGGGTCTGATGATGCAGCCAATATATTGAAGAGATCTTCGTTTTGACGTTTTCGAAATCTTGCAGGTATTCATGTACTTGCATTTTTTATAGTCTTTATTTTTGGATTCTTGTGCTTCTTCGGACAGTTCTCCAACTGGTAACAACTGGTATTCTATGATGTCTCTACCGTGCGTCAGGACTTTATGCAGTGTAGGTGTGAACATTTTTTCAGGATATTTGTTATGGATCAAATCAGATGTTTCTGTTGCATATATTCCATATTTTTCCGCGTTCACGCTTTCCCTGCAGTTCAAGATATTGAGGATGGCTTGCAACCTTTTGATGATCTCTTCACCAACACCCGTTATCTCTGCAGTTATCTCATTTCTATCGAAGAATGTTCTAGCTGTATTTCCATCATTCGTATTTCCAAACCCTTGTAGCGGTTGGTGAACTCTAATTCCAAGTTTGTTGCGGAATTCTTCTTGAAATTTCTTTTTCCTCGCAGCTTCTTTGTCCTTCTTTGCAATGTTCTCATCAAAACTTTCGCCAATTCGTGGAAGAGTGTACGCAAGATTAAGGATAAATTCCATACATCTTATTCTTGCATGTAATGGAGATATTCCGTATTCGTAATTTTCCTCATCTTCAATATTTTCGTCGGTGCTTTGAAATTTGGTTTGTGACCTTTTACAAATTGGACAGCTTTTTGTATTCTTTGTGTTAGTCAATTCGTTCAGCACTTTCCCGCCAACCATAGTAAGGAAAAATTTATGTTCTATGATGATAGCATCTTCGTCGTTAATTTTGTAGTGGGTTGGTTGAATAGTAGACATTTGTTCATTTATATTGTTAACTGTGCTTTCAATCAGTTTCGAAGATTCCTTCGCATACTGAAACATTATGGGTCGACAAAAATGAACTGATGAAGGTCGGGGATTTTTCCAGTGTTCGCCAGTTTCGCTCTGCAATCTCAGTGGAACAACTGAAGCCATGAACATATTTGCATCGGAAATTTTGTTTTCATTTGGTGAGACGATTATTTGCTTGTACGCACTCTGTCCAGATGATCCTTCGCAGCCCCACTTACTCAACAAAGTCAGATTTTTTGGAAGTTTACTTTGCTCTTGTTGATCCATACATTCTATTAAGCGTTGAGCAGTATGATCCATCATATCTTGAATTTTCACTTTAGCTGAAACTTCCGTTATTTCGCAATTTTCTGGAACTGTTGCTTTCTTTGCTGCTGTGATGTTCTTATATTCTGGAAATATATTTACGTTGTGTCGTATCAAAGAGCTTCTGAGAAGTTTGTACTTTCCTTCGAAAATCCCAAGTCAAAGAATAAAGCCAAAGCTTCTTCAGCGATATATTTTAGGGGATTTGCATTCGGTGGAGTAGGAATGCTGTTCTTAATCCTCTTCAATCGGATAGGACTTGCAATAGAAACTTTGGAATATTGCATGAATTTGTTGTGAAATTTCAGGTTTTTCATCAGTGACGTCAAGATATTTTTGTAATGCTACTCTGAAATCTAGTTCAGTACTTTTGAATATTTCATATATGATACGATTTGGAATAGACATTTTTAAATCACAAAGTTAAATGCTCTGTTTTCAGCTTTTTGAAGAACTGATACAAAACTTGTAGAACATTACTATTTATACTATCCTTTTCCTTAAAATAAGTTAAAGGCAGCATAATATTTTTAACCCTAAATATAAATTTTTAAACTATCTTCCATAGGCTAATTACTTACATTTTTTACCTGTTAAAGAAAGCTTAATAAGAACTACCTGATACGTATTCTTTAGGTCTCGAACTTTGTACCTGTGAATAAACAGTCAGTATTAATAACATGCCTCGAAAAAAACTCTCTGACGTTTATTTTTAGCCTGCTTCTTAGAATATCTTCACTTACTGCCTTACGAGTATACGAAAATTTAACTTCAGGAATTTAATTACATTAGCATAGCAGGAAAAAAATAGTTTAATGTGTTTGTAGCTGTATTATTTATGTGTTTACAATAAAAATAATAATGCAAAAATTCCAATCCGTTCAATTATTATGAACTTTATCATAAAAAATGGTAGAACACGCGCAATGCAAGTTTTACTGCAATACGAGCATGAAAAATGTCATAGGTTTCCTGATGAAAATCATTATAACTCATAAAACTCTAATTTCCCGCAGCTAGAATTTTTATATTGTGTTCAGAATTGTTGAGTTTATTTAGTTTTAGTGGTCCGTAAGATATCTTTTGCGAACAATTTTTTGAAACTCCATTCGAAGTTGAAAAAAAGGGTAAAAATAGTGTTTCAGAAAAGTACAGAAACTTTAGACATTAAAAAAAAAATCATTTAATTTTAGTGTTACTTGATAGTACTAAAACCGCTTATAGCATAAATAGAAAAAAATTAACTTTTCTTTCATAAGTTGCAGAAAAATTAGAACCACACCTTGAAAAAAAAAAAAAAAAAAAATACAAACTCGAAAAAACCATCGACTTTGACCAGCTCTACAAAGCGAACCATTTTTTCAAATGAATTAAAATTTTACATCCTTAAGCACTGATCATTTGTTAATCGAACTGCATCATTAGATTTGCAAATTTCCACCACACCAAAATTGATTTTTGCAACCACTTTTGAGAAATGTCGCCAGTGTGCGGTGGCTGCGATCGGCTAGTGCATTTGAAATGCGCTGCTATAAAAAAGAGCTAGTATACATGCAAAAATTGCGAATCCGGTGAGGATGATTAATAATTTGAAAAAGTCATATTTTCTTGATGTTTTTTCGCCACTAGAGGCTTCATTGATAAATAAGTTTTGATAATACATATTTCCTAACTGGTTTTTCTTCATAATTTTGCATTTGAAGTGGATTTTTCAGGGTGGCCTACAACCGGTCACACAATTTTCTTTGTCCAAAAACAAGCTCTTTACAAATTTTTTTTTAAAAAATTTTTTTTTTTAAAATTATAGAAAAATTGTTTCTTTTTGGTTACCTCTAGCTTTCCATTGGTACCCACAAGTCCGAAAAATGTATAATTGAATGCGAGTTACGGGCAAAAAACGAAACCCGGCCCACAACTGGTTACATTCCACTATTTGGCAATTCTTAATCCGAATCTGCCATTAGAATTGCTGTATCTTATATGGTTTATGAGATATCTTCTCTTTTTATAGGGTCTAAAATTGTGTATATAAAAACTGTTGTCATGTTTTTCTCAAGAACGGCTTAATCTATTTAAATGGAACTTTGGAAAATTATTATATACTAAAGAATGAAATAGACTTTCACTTAGTATATATTAGTGAAGAGGCATGGCACCGCCCCAAACTTTTAATTTGATTTGGTCATATCTTTTGACCCATATAAAATTATATACTGACTATCAATGCCTTATAATGGGCTAAAATTGGGCGAAATCGGAAAAGTGACACGCCCACTTTATAACCATCTTTTTCATAAAAAGTTATTTAAAAATATAGTTTTGATCCGATTTTGTTTGTTTATAGATTTAAAGTTTTGTAATTGAATACACTATGCAATGAAAAAATAAAAATTACTTGAATGTTAATTTTTATTAAAAAAAAAAGAAAACAAAAATGAAAAAATTCCAAAAAAACTGAAAAAATCAATTTTTTCAACTTTAAGGAGTCATAACTTAGCCATTTGGTGTCCGATCGTAACCAAACTACATATGGTTGGAAACGCTAATCAATTATCTTTTCAACGATAAAAACAAAATTTTTACGATTTATTTTATTTATTATTTTATTTCGATCAAAATTTTTATTTGGATTTCATTAGGATTTCAGAGAAACCATCTCTGAAAAACATAAAATGGTCTCCAGGTAAAATTTACAACTGTAAAAAAAAAAAATTTGTTTTTTCCTTATTTTGTCATTTTATCAAACCTCATCAATTTCATTCTTGGTATTTTCCCAAACTGGGATTTTGTAAGCCAGTGTAGTAAACACAACGTTAAACAACTTAAAAAATTAATAACTTGATAAGCTTTTCTTCCACTTAAAATAAAAATTTTTTTTAGTGTAATTTTTTTTGAATAGCTCATATTTTTCTGCACTAACCCTGAAAATTTCGTTAAAATCGGATTAAAATCCGAAGAGCTATGAATTTTCAAACAAGTGAGTATCTAAATGTGGGATCGGCTTTCATATGGCCGCTATCTTGCATTGTTCGGAATTTCAAAAAATAATTTTACCACAGTTATACATACGTCAAATACTAACTTTTCACCAACTTTTATAAAAATCGGAAATGTCATCCCAAATTTTAATCGATTACGCAAAGATTGGCCCATTAGGGTGTCCCTTATTTGGGAAAAGTCAAAATTTTATGTCGCGCTCCCCCAGAATCGAAAGACTTTGAGAAAAAAATGAGATCCCCAAAGGACAGGTTTTTTTAAACGAATTAACCTGTGCCACGAAGACATTCAAATTTATATGAAAATTAACATAGATTTTATATACTTCTTGTTTTAACTTGCTGGGAATCGCGTTGCCTGAAATATTTTTTGCCATCAAATGTGTATCTTATTGTTTTTCGGGTCGCTGAACACGATACAAGTGTCAAAATTAAATTTTGACAGCTGTCAACGGCTACAGAGCTGTCAAAACTCACAAAACTTCAAAATTAAAGAGTTTTGACAGCTCTGTAGCCGTTGACAGCTGTCAAAATTTAATTTTGACACTTGTATTGTGTTCAGCGACCCGAAAAACAATAAGATACACATTTGATGGCGAAAAATATTTCAGGCAACGCGATTCCCAGCAAGTTAAAACAAGAAGTATATAAAATCTATGTTAATTTTCATATAAATTTGAATGTCTTCGTGGCACAGGTTAATTCGTTTAAAAAAACCTATCCTTTGGGGGATCTCATTTTTTTCTCAAAGTCTTTCGAATCTGGGGGAGTGCGACATAAAATGTTGACTTTTCCCAAATAAGGGACACCCTATTGGACCGCATATGTAAAAAGTTCAGCAACGGGCTTTACAATGTTGAAAATGTTTTTGCTGTGTTTTGTTTTAGTTTATATTGTTGAAAATTTGTTTCCTTTGTTTTCAATACCCTTTTCTTTGTTAAATCTAAGTTTCTACTTATTTTAATCATTCGTGTTGCCGACGGGATATACTTCTGGCCACTTACTGAAGTAATCAATTACCACAAGGATGTATTTATTTCCTGCATTGCTGATTGGAAAAGGTCCAGCTATATCCATGGCTATCCTCTCAAAGCGAGCTCCAACGTTATACTGATGCATTTCCCCCCCCGAGTTCGTCGCCTTGGTCCTTTAGCAATTGCGCATTGGTCACAACGGCGGATCCAGTTAGCAACTGTTTCTTGGCATCCTACCCAGTAAAACCGTTTCTTTATTTTCTCTGCGGTTTTTGTTATACCCAGTTGGCCACCACTCGATCCATTGTGATAATCCACGATTATTTCCTTAAATTTTGCCTTTGGAATAACCAGCAGTTTTGAGCGAATTTTACCATCCTCGCTTTCCCAGATTCGGTATAGGCAACCATTATGCAACTCCAAACTTTGCCATTGCGCCCAGTAAGCTTTACAGATTTCGCTTTCACTTGATATTTCTTGCCACGCCGGTTTCCTACCCAGCTCCTTATACTTAATTATAGTTGCCAAATCTGTATCACTGAGCTGATCCAGTTGTATTTCCTCATTTGTCCACTATTCTTCAGGCAAAACGTTCAAAAGGCTTTATTTTCCGTTCTTGAACAATGGCCGCATTCAATTTTACATGGACGACGGGAAAGTGCATCTGCATTTCCATGCTAGCATCCTTTGCGATGTTCTATGGTGAAATCATAGCTCTGCAAGCGTTCTATCCACCGTGCGATTTGGCCTTCAGGATCCTTGAATTGAAGTAGCTACCTAATGCCACATGGTCTGTCCTCAGGAGAAAGTGCTGTCCATACAATTACTTATGGAAGTGTCTTACGCATTCCATTACTGCCAGTAACTCTCTTGGAGTTACGCAATAATTCCTCTCAGGTTTCGACAGAATTTTGCTGAAATATGCGACGACTTTTTCTTGTCCATGGATGACTTGGGACAAAACTCCTCCAATACCATAGCCACTCGCATCGGTGTCCAATACAAATTTTTCACCGGGTATTGGATACGCAAATATTGGCGCTGTAGACAATAATTCTTTCAGCTTTTGGAATGCAGTTTCCTGTGTGCTGCTCCATTCGAATTTCCGATTTTTCTGTATCAGCTCATGTAGACTTCCTGCGACGTTTGCGAAACCAGGAACAAAACGTCTGTAGTAAGTGCATAGGCCCAGAAAACTTCGCAACTCATGAAGATTAGATGGTCTTGGCCAATTTTGGACAGCTTTTATTTTATCCTCATCTGTGTGTATTCCTTTTGACGTTACCTTGTGTCCCAGATATTTGACTTCACGCTGGAAAAGTGAGCACTTTTTTGCACTTAATTTTAGTCCAGCTGCCTATAAGCGCTCAAACACTTCCTCCAGATTTTTCAAGTGGTCATCAAAATCTTTTCCCATGATGATTATGCCATCGAGATACACTAAACAAGTCCTCCAATGTAGTCCTTTGAGAACTCGTTCCATCAACCGCTCGAAAGTAGCTGGAGCGTTATAAAGACAAAATGGCATGACGTTGAACTGCCATAGACCATTCCGAATACTAAAGGCAGTTTTCTCCTTGTCCTTGTCATCTATTTCCACCTGCCAATATCCACTTTGAATGTCCAGGGTGGAAAACCATGTTGCTCCAGATAACTTATACAGTGTATCATCGATTCTGGGTAACGGGTAGCTGTCTTTTTTGGTGACTTCATTCAATTTCCTGTAATCCACACAGAATCACATACTTCCGTCCTTTTTCTTGACAAGTACCACCGGTTAACTCCACGGGCTTTCCGATGGTGTAATGACATTCTCTTGCGCCATTTCTTCTATAAGGCCCGTCATTTCTTCTCTCTTAGCGAGTGCTAGCCTCCTTGGAGGTTGACGAACTGCCTGATAATTACCTGTATCAATGCGCTGTTTAACCACTGATGTTCGGCCGTTATTTTCTCATTTGGACGCAAATATCCGCCAATGCTTTTGCAGCAACTTTTTTGCTCCTTCGTCCATTCTTTCGTCAATATTTCCAAGGCCGATGATTTTATTAAAGTTGCACCTTTTGTGTCCTGCTGGTCATTTATAACAGCCGTAACTTTCTCACAATGCGCTATTAGTTCACCTTTTTGCATCCATTTCGGCTGATTTGTTGGATTCAAAATTCGTACCGGTATTTTGTTGTCCACTCTTGGTTTTACTAGGGTCTTTCCAATAATCAGGTCTTTCTTTACGTTTTTCTTATCTGCTTCCACTAACCACAGATGGCCTGTCCCACAGTCTTCATTTGTTGTAGCCCAAATAATTTCTTCGGTGTTGGGTTCAATTCGACAGCGCTCACTTTTGTAGACTCTTGCGATTTTTAAATTTTGTACACAGCCAATGTCCAAAGGCAAGTTCACATTGGCATACCTTAACGTCATTTTCTTAAAGTCCAAAGTGAACCCGTGTCGAATCATGAAGTCCACGCCAATAATAACCTCATCGGTGATGTTTGCAACAATAAAATAATGTTCCACAGTTTTGTTGCCGATAAGAATACTTGCTGTAACTTTTCCTAGTATTTGCGCAATTTCTCCTGTCGCTGTTCTCAATTGGATCCCATTTAATGGCGTTACTCGTCTTCTATCGAATAAATCACTCCTCACAATAGAATGCGATGCGCCCGTATCCAAAGTTAGCTCACATTTTCTCTAGTTGATTTTTCCACCGATGGTAAGGCTGTTGGAATTCCGGCAGAGCTTCGAAACTAAGACTATGGGGCAATCATAAGTGGGAGTCAGCTCACGCTCCGCTGTACTGACTCTCTTTAGTTTAACGACTGCTGTTCGTTACCATTTTTGGCATCATTCACCCTATTTTAAATTTTTCTTCTTGGTGAACGTGATGCAGATCGTTTACAACGTGATCGCCAGTCACGTGCCATGTGTCCCTGCTTACCACAATTATAGCATTTTCCGCTGAGGCTACTGCTGTTGAACGATGAATTTTTCTTTTATGCCTCCACCTCCATTCGACGAGTTTTCAATGTTGGGCGGCATGTCAATGCAATCGTCTCCTGAGTGAGGGCAACCGTTACTGTTTCATTAAATGCTGTCTTTGGGCTCCTCATTGTCTAGCGTTTTGTCTCTGAGTCACGTATGCCGTCAATAAACGCCTCTATTTTGAATTTTTCAGCTACGACACTTAACTCGTCAGGATAGGAAAGGTGTGCCAATCTTTCAATATCCGCAACGTACTCCTGCAAGGACTCACCAGATTTCTGGATACGACGTTTCAACTCCAGTCTGTGAATCTGTTTCATGTGGTCACTGCCATATTTTCGCTGTAAGGCATCCATCACCGCCTTGTAATTTTTCTGCTCCGCCACTGGAACCGTTTGCAACACTTCTGCTGCTACGCCTTTTAAAGCGACGATAAGCGCTGCTGCTGCGCTATCGTTATCCCAAAGGTTATGAGTGGATGTCGTTTCGAATTGGAGCTTGAAAACACTGAAAGGCGTTGTTCCATCGTATATGGGTGCCTTAAGCCTCACTGCGCTGATTTCTCTTATCACTTGAGTTGTTGGTTCGCTTATTTCCAACTGTTGAATCCTTTTATTAACGTTTTCAAGATTGTTTTGAACTTTTTCCTTGAAACTTCAACTTCATCTCGTAACTCAGGCCCTTTTGCTTCGAGGCCATTTACTATTTTTCCAACCTCCGTTCGAACAGCCTCCATATTTTGATTCATTGTGCGCATCTGCGTCGCGTTCTGACTTAACCTCTGATCAATCTGCAGTACATTTTGATTTATTGTCTGCGTCATCACCATAAACATTTGCTCGAACTTTGACATATCCACAACTTCACCACTTGCCGCCGGTCCAGAAGCTTCCTCTCTTCTGTTGAACTAGGTGCAAAGTCAAACTCATCAACATTTACACCATCTTCTTCAAAAGCACTCCACAATCGCTGCTGCAGTTCCAACTTTCTGCCAGCCGTTTATAAATTCCGCTTTTCCAACTCTTTTTTGAGTTGTTCAATGATTAGATCTTCAAACTTAACCATTTTATTATTTTTTTTATTGATTGCAAATTCTTTTTACACAATCCTACTTCTGACACCAATTGTTACGAAATTTCCTGTCTCTTATGACGATAATTTCAGTCTCTTAAAAATTTCTGAGTTCGATCACTGGATTGTGTAGCAATCAAAAACACACACTTTATTTAGTTATAAAATGATTTATTTAAATAACAAACGTTTATTTTTACACGATACTGTTTATTTACATTCAAAATCTAATATAACAATTAGCACTTTATTAACTTTCACTGGCCTTTTCGCTTTATTGCTTAAAATCAACTAAGTCGCAGCTCTCATGAACAGCTCCTTTTATACCCGTATGAACATTCTAGAACTGCAATAACGAAACATCTGGCAACATCTCGTTGATTCGCTCGGCTAATAATTTCAAGTAATTTCGTGAAGTTTCTATTTATTTGTGCAAGTAGATTTTTCGTCACAGTATTTCGCAATGCTAAATCCGAATCCGGCCTTAGAATTGCTGTATCTCATACGGTTTTTGAGATGCCTTAGCCTAAACAAGGAAAAAATACCGTTTTTGCTATATTTTGAAGCTATATAACTAGAATATTAAACATTCATACGGAAATGCCGATACAGTTTCCCAAAGTTCTAATCTTTTTCTTTAAAACCTCATTTAAATTATGTCAATAACTTTATGTTTCTCCGAAATATCGTAGACTGAAATAATGAAAAAACATGTTTTTTGCATTTTTTATCTTTTAAGGTTAGGTTATCTCCGAGAAAAATAAAGATATCGGCATAATTTAAATTAGGTTTTAAAGAAAAAGATTAGAACTTTTGGATAATGCATCGGATTCTACGTATGAATGTTCTATATTCTAGTTATATAGCTTCAAAATATAGCAAAAAAATTATTTTTTCTTTGTTTAGGACAAGATATCTCAAAAACCGTATGAGATACAACAATTTTAAAGCCGGATTCAGATTTAGCATTGCAAAATACATTGAATATAACTATTTTTATATTAGTTTGTTTTGTTTTTTGTTCTTAATTTTTTTTTATTTTATTGGGATATGTATTTTTGCGATATTTCGCGGAGATGATCAGCTACGATTTCGGGGTTTGCATTTTTCAGACCACTAAACTACTACAAATGAAACTCCATTCACAGATTTTCTCCACATATTCATCAGACCTACCGACTGTTCAAAAGCACTGTGATGACAAGCAGGCTGGCCGAAATGTATACAGTTTTGTAAAATAAAATATTTGAAAAAATTGTTTTGTTTTTAAATTTGCGATATCAAGTTAAGGTAATATTCAATTTTTAATATTATATATAAATATGAGCCGTTTAAAATAAAAATAGGGCAAGTTGACTTTTTGTTATTCCGAGATATTTAAAGGCTTGTTTTTTTTGTCAATTTAAAAATATTGGTAAGGATTAATTGACATTTTTTTTTGTATTACGAGTTGTTAGATAATGTTAGTTTATTATCCAATAGCGTTTATGGTGTTGGCTAAAAAGGAAGTGCAAGAAATAATGGTTTTATCTTACCAAAATGGACTTGCCTTACTTTCAAAATTAACAAATTTTTGTAATTCTGTGGCCGCGCGGAAAAATCAGGTAACTCCATTTTTCAATAACGGTAGAAAAACGCGTTTAACTTTTTTGATGAATTTAGCATGGTTTTTCCGCAAAAATGGAGTTACCTGGTTTTTCCAAAAAGATATTCAATTTTCAATATATGAGAATGTTACAACCCAACGAAGCGCTTCGAGCCAATGACCTGCCTATGTTAATTTATGCACTATTGGAAACGACAGAGATGCGCTTCACTGCTGCATTAGAGCGCTTCGGAAGCACTATTGATGCGGTCTGCTTCCCATTGTTAATCATCGATCGAATGATGACAGCTAAATTGTGAGGAAATCGGCAAGGTTGCGACAGAAGAAAATGTAGTTGTATTTCTTTAAAGTAGCCATTTGAAATTAATCAAACATGAAATTTTTTATTTCCATGATATGAATGTGCAATTTCGAAAAGGTCACAAGAGGCAAAAGTAATGTCATAATATTGATTGGCTGACATTTTGTTAGGAATGAATAAAATTTATCTCTGTTTTCACGAAAAATTTACTTGATGATGTAGAATTAAGCTGAAAAAAAGGGTATCGATCAAATAACCGATCATTATGGCACATAATTTATATGACATTGCTTTTGCCTCGTCTTTTCGAAATTGCACATTCATATCATGGAAATAAAAAACGAAATGCTTCAAGAGCAAGTTTGCAGAAACCTTACCGAGGCCAAATAACTGATGCTAAGGCACTTTTTGAATGGGCAAATCGCAACTCTCCAACGCTTTTCAATATGTAAAAGCCATACCAGGTACCCAGAAATTTCATAGTTTTGTTCCCTTATGCCGTAACCGTATTGCAGCACGGCGTATTATACATATTTCCTTCAAGGAATTTAAAATGATGTAAATTACAAAAAAACTTACATAACACGAAATATTGCATGTACTAAAATCACTTGTACCCTTAAAGATACCATCTTAATTTAAAATTCATGTGAAAGGTAGTTCTGTCTTCTATTCCAGAAAAATATTTTGGAAGGTCGAAAAAAAGGTACTATAGCTATTTTTGTCGCTTAGTACTAAAATAGTAGTTAATTTAGTACATTTTTCCCAATACAAAAATTACTTTGGGCGCATAGTGTAATTCAATACTTTTCTAAAAATGGTCCAAACATGAAAATGTGTTAAGAAATGTTTCAGTTATGGGCCATTTTGTAGTCGGACCATTTTTTTAAATTTTCAAAAAATCATAGCTTCTAAGCCTCGAGACATACTAACTTTATCTCTTTTTCATATAAAAGATTATTTTTTTGTCTTTCCAAAAATATATTTGAAATGTAAAAAAGGTGTACCTGGGCACGTTTTTTGTAGTTTAGTACTATAATAAAAGTAAATTAAGTACTTTTACCAACTAGGAAAAATTTTATTTTAAACATGAAAATCGATTAAGAAATGGCCAAGTTATTGACAATTATTTGAGGAGAGTTCGTCACATTTTACGGTTTTTTCCATTTTTTGCACTTCACAAGCCATAAAAAAAATCGCAAAATTTTTTTTCCCATTTCTCAAAGACTAGGCATGAAACGAAACCATGTACCGAATTTCAGCGAAATCGAAATCGGAAATTGTATTTGGATTTCTGTTGAATTTTCTAGTTAAATTAAAAAATTTGTGGAGTTGCCTGGTTTTTCCGCAAACGGTATGGAGTTACTTTGTTATTTCCCAAAATGTATCATTTACGCAATGTTTTGCTTCTTAATAACTTGGAAATGATATGCATTATTCAAATTTCGCTCTGATAGAATGATTGTAAATCAAAAAACATTCCATTTTTCATGGTTTTTTCATTTTCCAAAAAAATGGAGTTCCCTGGTTTTTCCGCGCGACAACAGAATTGTTAATTATAATGGGATAATATTTCAGTTGTATCTGACTTTGTGAAGAGCATTCCTTTGGCCACGCTTGGGGTAAAATTTTGAGACTGCGCCACACATTTTTCGTTACATTCCGCTTTATCTCGCAAACTATACAAAATATTATGATGAAATTTGGTAGATAGGTGCCAAACGCCTACTTTTCCATGATAAGACACTTAAATATTTTATATCTCGCAAGCTATACAAGGCATTTTGATGATAAGTATGCAGAACGTGCTACACTGGTAAAAAATTAACGAAGTCGAATGAGTGCCACGCTTACTTTTCCACAAATAGACGCTATAAAATGATATATTTCGCAAACAATTCAAGCTATTTTGATGAATTTTGGTAGGAAAGCGCCAATCAAATATATTTTGATGAAATTTGGAAGAGAAATACCAAACAGGAAAAATTTTCGTAAGTGTTTTATAAAATTTAAATTTAAAATATACCAGCATATCCCGGTGCTACTTCATCTCTATGTATTTTCTAAAACTCATCCATCTGTGTTAAAATTTTTTTTGAAGGAATATGAGGTTTTTTAAGCGCGTGTCAATATTTGTCCTGGTGCTTTTTTCATATGAAGCAAAACACGCCAAGTGTACCAGCTGAAAATTTTTTTGTCTTAGATTTCGCTAAAATTTGGCAATATGGTAGTGACGGTGTGCAAGAACAATAAGGATTTGGTCCTAGTACCATTTGTTGTTAAAATACAGGGTGTTGAAGTTGGCGTTTTTAGTCATTTTCATGAAAAGGGTGTTTTTTCAAAAATTTAAAGCTTACACCAAAGTTTGTAAAATGATATATCTAAGGTAACTGGTCCCATTCATTTTCATTGTTCTTTGTATAAAATAATATTACTTGGTGAAAAAATTTTTTTTTCACCGAAATTTTTGGAACTTAAAAATACTTTTGAATTTAAAAAAAAACCCCCCTTAAATTTTTTTTAAAAGTACTTTAAATTAGAGTATAACTTATAAGCTTTAAAATGATGTGTGACTCAAGATGGGATTCAGTCGCTAGAAGAGAGTTTTTGGCTTTTGAACGCCCACGGCAGGCAAAACCCTTTGTTTACTCAAGAGGAAGGAATCTTACGAAAAAAGTTTACTAAGCATAAAATGCTTAGAATCGTTCAAGAAATACGTGTAAAATTTTTCGGAACCATGTTGCCAAATTTTAGCGAAATCGGAGACAAAATTTTTCAGCTGGTACGCTTGGGGAGTTTTGCGTCATATGCATTTTAGCTATCAGCGTAAAGTAGTTCCAGATACATGATGAATTGGTTTTTTAGGGGGCATTTTACCGCTCATTTTTTAGCCTTTGATGTATCATTTTCTAATACTAACTCAATGTGAAAGTTTCATCAAAATCAGTCTGTTAGCCTCTGAGTCTACAAAATACAAATATACAAACCAAATCTCTTTTTTATATGGTAGACTAGTGGTCCCGGCAAACGTTGCTCTGCTCTTTTTTAATAGGTGGCGCGATGAGTTCGATTTGAACGAAAGTTACTATAGGTGCAGGGATTTATCATTTAAACTAATTTTTTCCTATAGCGTGCGCAACAACCTCTTGAGCGATCCCTGCAACTTTTTGCAAAGCTAATGGTTGACACTATTCATATTTATGTACCAAGTTTTATAGCAAAAGCTGCTATCTTCTTTTTTATAGGCATAGGCAAAAGAGTAAAAAAACACAAATATTTGTTTTTTTTTTTTTGATTTTTTTTCTTTTTTGTTTCAAAGTTTTTGGTATAAGATATAACCTATTTCGATGGCAAACTTAATTCTCTACAAAAAGTTTTCTTAAAAAAAGGGTGCATTTCCCTCCCTCCACCCGATTTCCACGTTCTAATTTTTTCAGCTTTAATGACCAATTGACCGATTTCTATAATAAAAACACGTGAACTTACTACCTAATCAATAGACTATGCTATATTGTATAAAAGAGTAGTAAGTACTAATAAATTCAACTAACAACCAAATATTTTAACTCCTATTATTGTATGTAACTAGAAAATTTCATTTTAAAATCTGACTTTCATCTTTTTTTTGATTTCTTATAGCTAAGTTTAAGCTCGTATGGAGTGTGATACTCCCTCTTGTTCGAATTCACTTAGATTTCTCTCAGAACTTTCACTAACTATTCCACATATCTGTGCGAATGCATTACCTTAAATAACGCTATCGTGGGAGGTGCCACGCCTATTGTCCGAATCAAACAAGTTTCTGACAGGAGCTTGTATTTAAGTGTCTGAGTGAAATTTAGTTGGATTATTTAAAAAACACATTCAGTAGACCATTTTTAAACTTTTGGTTATATGGCAGGTCCCTCGCCCTCTTGTCCGGATTCACCTAGTTTTTGCTTAGAGCTTATATTTACTAGCTCTATTATTTATGTAAATTTTGGTGACGTTATCACGAATAATGCTCCTAAAATACGTTTTTTTTTTTTTAAGAGCGGTTGTTGTTGTTGTAGCAACTCGAACTCCAGGGCTGTAAATTGAAAACAAGATTATACCTTTCACCTACTAGTATTTGGGATGTGGGAAGTTGAAAACATGTCGGGCCTAGTCCGGGAGGCCCAGGAATTGGGCTACCTCTACTGGGCGGGACCATAGGTCAATCGAAGAGAGGTTGGTGGGACGGGACGGACAGTTGAAAAGGTGGGACTTCCACTACATGATGGGCACCGATCCGCGGACCCCTCAACGATCCGGGCTCTGTAGCTCATCAAGATAAGCGAATATCCAGATCGGAGTTGAGCCAGTATGTACCTTGCCTCCCTCGAAAGTGATTTTTCACTAGGATTGATTAGTGGAGGGCGGCTATTGAGCATTTTATTAAGTGACAGTGATTCAATAGCCGTAGTAGCAAGGTGCATATGCAGATCATTGAGGGCCTCGCGGACCGGCCCGGGATCCCAAGAGTCAGGCAGGAAGTCTGCTATGGCTTCCTTGTAGCACCTGAAATCCACCCTTATGCACCTATGCGGTGATGGCATGCTGACTACCCTATTATTGGGGTGGTCAGGGTTGCAGCAGATCAGCAAGAACTGCTGTGTTGTGTGCTCTGACTCTCAGAAGCCCGGTCTCATCATGCAGATGGTCCGGGTCGGACATGAGGTGACATCCGGTAGCTATACGCAAGGCACTGTTTTGTCGTGATTGGAGGTTGCTCCACTGCGTGTCGCTGAGTGCCGGAGACCAGATGGGGGCAGCATAATTTAAGATGGATCGCCCGATCGCCTTATATGTGGCGATCAGGGTCTCCTTGACCTTACCCCATGAGGTTCCTACAATGGCACTCAGGACACGGTTTCTTTTGCTCAATTTGGAGCAAACCTCACTTGCGTGCCTTGAGAATTTGTACAGGCTATCGAATGTCACCCTAAGGATTTTCGGATTCTTGACGGTCTCCGTTTATATGGATATTGAGGGATTTATTAACCTCGCTAGTCCATGAAGTAAAGAGCGTCGCAGAGAACTTCTGCGTAGCAAGTTGCAGCCTGCGGTCCTCAAAGAACCGCTTGAGTACAACAAGATACGCATTGATCCTCTGCTCAGCCTCCGAAACAGTTTTTGCTGATGCCACAATAGTGCAATCATCAGCGTATGAGACCAAAGTGACCTCGGAAGGAGGGGGTGGCATGGTGGAAAGATAGAAGTTGAAAAGTATCTTCAATTTTCGGAATTTAGAGCTAGCACTTCTAAATTCCACGAAGGCCCGTCTACCATGTAAATAGTCCGCTAGAAACCTCTTGGTGCTGACGGGGAGGGTCGTGTTTTGAAGATCCGCAAGGAGGATGTTGAGGTCGACAGTATCAAAAGCCTTTGAGAGATCTAGGGCCACTGCAACCGTACGCTGGTGCGGTCTTTTGCAGTTAAGCCCCTCTGTGATCACCGCCGTGATCTCGGCCAAGGCAGTGGTGGTGCTATGGTTCAGTCTAAAACCGTGTTGGTGGCTAGCAAGTTTAAGATGCTGTTGAAGTTGCGGCAGGAGAAGTGCTTCCAACACCTCCGCCGCAGGACATAAAAGTGAAATGGGCCGATACGAAGTGCCCAAGTCAGCAGGCTTGCCCGGTTTGATTATAGGGATTACACGGGAATCCTTCCACATATTGGGTATGTTCCTGCGAGCGATGGTGAGGTTGAAAATCTCAGTTAAATATTGCATTGCCGACGGAGGTAACTTCTTCAGCATCACCATGGCAATACCGTCAGGACCAAGGGCCCTGGACGGTTTTGCTTTGCGAACCGCAGCCACCACTGCATCCTGAGTGAAAGGCTCAGGATCTGTCGACTCACGGAGACTCTTGAAGCTCCTGAGTATTCCTCTACTTTCTTTACTTCTATCTGTGGGATGTTCTATGAACTGCCTACAAAAGTGGGAGGCGCACTTTTTACTGTCGCTATACTGACAGCTGTCGAAACTTATAGCGGTGCACGGGGGGGTTTTCCTCTGCCCCGAGAGATCCTTTATTGTTGACCAGAGCTTTTTGGAGCCGATGGAGCACTCATCGTTGACCAGGTTACGAATGTCCCTGGTCAACTGCGGAGTTCTGGGATAGCTCGGGTGGGCCGCCCGGAGTGTATCTCTTTCCTCCGACAGTTGAAGGGCAGCAGTAGGGTACCCCGGCTTAATCCGGGGGATTCTACCTGCAGGGATAAATCTTTTGGTAGCCATGAGGAGGATATCACGCAGTTTTCGCTCGCCAGTTGCGGAATCAGGTGGTGGGGGAAGACGTGTAATTTTATCGTCAACATACTTTACGAACCCGGTCCAATTGGCCTTGTTGAAGTTGAGAAATGTTCGTTTCTCAGCCTCTACAAAGCCGCATGGCTCGTGTATTGTTATAATTATAGGGATATGATCCGAACTGAGCGCTGTGGTCGCTTGCCAATCAGTGGAGTCGACCAGATCTGCACTAACTAGCGTGATATCAGGGGAACTACTGTACGCCGCCGTCACCCTGGTTGGGGTATCGTCATTGAGCGTAATAAAGCCCGCGGACTCAATTTAGTCGACGATATTAGTTCCGCGGGTGTCGTTGCCAAGGGACGAATACCAAAGCTCATGGTGTGCATTGAAATCACCAAGGACCAGATGATTATCAAATTGAAGTATGTGTTCAATGCAGGGATGGTAGCTGGCCCCAACACTATTCACAGGGGGAATACAGACATTAGTCAGACGGATCTCCTCATCCCCAACCTTAAGGGCAATTGCCATACACTCCAGATGGTCATCTGGGGTGGGGGGTTGGGGGATGGTGACTGGTCTATCGGAGACACAGTTCTTAAGGACGAAGGCTAGACCGCCTCCGCCTCTGTTTGGTCTATCACGTCTAACTATGTTATATCCTCCGTGTGTTGTAAGGTCGCATGAGCTCGGGAGTTTCGTCTCCATTGCAATTCCACTGCAGGACCTTGAATCCCTGGATAGGCGACGTCGGGAAGGGGACTCGCGTAAGCGGAGCTTGGACAGGGGAGGGGTGGGCGCGAACGGACTGCGGAACTTGGACAGGTGGACTGCTAGCTGTTGTGCAGCAACTACCCAGCCAGGTAGCTGTGTAACCTTGAAGACTAGCAAGCCCGGAACAGGGGGTAAAGTGGCACCAGTTAAGGCAACTATTGCAGCGGACAGAAGCGGACCCTTTGCGAACTTGCCTCCCGCATATAGGGCAGGTCCAAATTCTGGGTCCCGGATTTGGCTCGATTCCGGCTCTAACTAGTAGGATACGGAGCAAGTTGGCCGGGAGAACTTGCCCCATAAATAAAAAGGATAAAATTGAATTTCAAAGTACAAACCTTTCGTTGATGTTGTTGTTGCGATTCCTGGCCTCCCAAAGGGAGGGTCTCTCCGAGACGTAGACCCGATCGCAGTAGGAGAGTTTAAGAGCGGTAATTGAGTCTGTTGACTGATATCGTTCATTTTCAATCAAACGAGCTAACAGACCGACATAATTACAATATATTAACTCAGGAGGTGATACTGATCAAGAGTATATATACTTTTTCATACCTGCCACGCCTCTTTCTCTGCTATATAAACGGAAGGACAAAGTTAATACACCCTGGGTGTAGGGTATAAAAAAAAATTAAGGAACACCTCAAAATCCAATAAAAATATACTTACTGTTACTATTTCCAACATTTCTTGTCTTGATATATATCCATTTCCATCCAAGTCATACATGGAAAACGCCCATTTTAATTTTTGTTCTAACTTTCCACGCGATGTAACGCTGAGAGCACATAAAAACTCTCGGAAGTCAATAGTTCCGTCACCGTTTGCATCAAATGTTCGAAAAACATGCTCGGCAAACTAGAAAATGTAAACAGAAATTTGTTAAAATTTGTCAAAATTCGACCACATATGTATTAAATAATTTTGGTAGTTTTGGACACTTTTAGTACTTTTTTTTTGCTATTTGGTACGAAATAGAAAAGCTCTTTATCATCCCTTGTATAAATCAAGCGAAATATAAACAAAACAAAAAACACAAAGGCAGTGCTTTTTGTCGTTCTCTTTGTGCTTAGTCCTTTTCTCAGCTCTGTGCGACCGTGTTTTTTGTTGTTGTTAGTATTGAAAAATTTGTATTTAATTCTAAAGTCGAAATATTAAAGTAATTTTAAATTTTTGCACATCTACACACAAATATCTTTTAAATGGTGTATAATTTAAAGTCGTACTTCATTTCTAACATGGTAAAAAAAGACGGACAAGTTTTTGTCTTGCGTATTAATATATGGATTACTTAAGTGTATTGTAAATGATGACAGTATTAAAATTATTCGGTATATAAAGGTTTTGTTGGGCAAAAAAAAAAAAAAAGTAAATTTGAATAGAACCTAGTAGAGTTTTATCTTTGGCCTGAACATAAGTTAAACACCCTACACCGTTTACAATAATATTTCAGTTTAACTGTATTAACACGAAGGGACTAACAAAAGTTAGACAATTTTTAAGTTGATTTGCCCAATTTATTTAGTTAAAATATGAGTGTTTTTGCATCAATTTGTTGCATTGAGCTTACTGGTCACAATATTTTAAACGTTAAATAAAATTAAACAATTTTATTCCGCTATTTCCCAACGTTTCGCCTATTGTAAAAAATAAATTTTTAACACAGTGTTATCTTGCAACAGCATTAAATGTTCAATGCTTAGTATTTTTATTGTGTTTTTTATTAAATTCCTTTTCATTTAATAATTGATTTCGGTGTAAAATTTTAATGTAAGTGCATTTATCTAAGTGTCATTTGTTAAAAATGTTTTGTTTGAAAAATTAAGTTCCACAGGACCTCAATGGCAACGTATATACCCATTTAAAAAAAAAAATCAAAAAATCGAATGAATGGTTCTCGAGTTGTAGACTTTTATAAATTTTTCGTTTTCGGGTTTGAGAATCGAGAAAGGTGGTCAAACGATTTGTTTTTTTTTTTTTTTTTAAAGCGGTGGCTTATTTGTTTTTTTTTCTTATTCAATTACCTATAAACTCCCATCATTTAAATCTTTCCACAATGCGTCCTACAGCGGGCAAAAAAATTTGATATAAAATACACACTTTGGGCACGGCGAGCCTTAAGCAAAATAAAGTTTTATTGCAACCACGCAAAATTCGACGTATTCAGGATTATTCTATATAAAAACACTAATTAATAACTGTAAATAAAAGTTTCGTACCTGATCGTCTGAAGAAGATATTGCATTTTTACAAACATTTTTTTCTTTGAGTGCATTTATTTTCATATTGTTTAAAGTTTGAAGAAAAAGATAAAAAACTGAGTATGCAGAACATTTTCTGCATGTTTTAAAATTTAAAAACTGCATAACAAAAGATCTTAGCTGAATCCATTCAGGAGATATTGAATTTTAAACTATTTTTTAAGCTTTTTTTAAAAAAGTCGGTTTTTTCGTATTTAAGAAAACACAAGCAAAAACCAGAAACACTAATAGACAGATGTGATTTTTGATGTTTAATCTGAATCCGGTCTTAGAATTCCTATAGTACGTCTGGGTTTTGAGATATCCTTACATAAAAGTTTAAAGAACACAATTTTTTCCTATTTTTGAAGTTACATAACAAGACAAAGTAATTTTAAGCCAAAAAATCTGGTATGACTAAAAGCCCTAGATTTTTTCTTCAAAACACAATCAAACCGACATTGATATCTTTTTTTAATCGGAGATATCTTGACCCAACAAGCTAAAAAAGTGCAATAACACGTTTTTTGCCTACATTGGATGTTATATGCAGGACGCACGAAATTTTTCTGTGAATTTCTATTACCAGAATCATTTGGTACTCAAATTGAGCTATGAAATGGTGATCTGTAATATTTCTCTGCAAAGTTATGACAATTTTAAAATCACATCATAAAACTCAAAGTGAAAAATCTCGGGTTTCGGCTATATTTGAGGTTGTATACAGCATTAACGAAATTCGTCTGCTCTTTTTTACTAACCCAATCATGAAATGCCATTTTTTATCTCCAAAATGAGCTACAAAGTGGTCTCCTATGATTGTTTTCTAAAAAGTTATGACCATTTAAAAACTACATTGTGGAGTGCAAACTCAAAGGGGTGTCACTAAAAAATAGTGTACGAGTATTTACTATTGCTCCAGCATGGCATCTTAAAATAGTCATAACTTTGTACAAAACAATCGCAGAAGACCACTTTGTAGCTCATTTTGGAGATAAAGAATGGCATTACATGATTCGGTTAGTAAAAAAGAGCAGACGAATTTAGTTAAAACTGCATACAACCTCAAATATAGCCAAAAACCGATATTTTTCACTTTGAGTTTCATGATGTGATTTTAACATTATCATAACTATGTAGAGAAATATGGCATACGACCATTTGATAGCTCAATTTGAAGCCAAAAAAGAGTACCAAATGATTCTGGTAATAAAAATTCACAGACAAATTTTGTGCGTCCTGCATATATTTGGTGTACAACTTAAAAACCGGAATTTGACGGTGGATGTCCGTACTAACAAATATCGTGAAAGCTCGAACTTTATATATATGCCATTTTGAAGGTACATTTGACAGTTGTCAAAATCAGTCAACAAAACAATTTTATCTTGTGTGCATCATTATTATTTTTCACGATGAATAACTTCGAAAATTGGAGAAAAAGACAGCATTTGCGGGAGGTTCTGTTGGGTCATTTTTTTGCAAAGAAAGCTGCTGCCAAAAGTCATTTTTGCATCGGATCGTGACTGGGGATGAAAAATGGATCCATTACGACAACCCGAAACGCAAACATTCATATATGAAGCCCGGACAACCAGGACCTTCCCAGCCAAAGGCAAATATCCATGGTGCCAAGGTAATGCTCTGTAATGCTCACAGGTGACCTCTATCGAACACAATTAATACGTTTGAAGCGTGCTATCATCGAAAAACACCCGGAAAATGCGACCAGACACGAAGCAATAATTTTTCATCATGACAACGCTCGGCCACATATTGCTGCCCCAGTCAAAAATTACCTGGAAAACAACGGAAAACAACGGATGGGAAATTTTGCCTCACCCGCTTTATAGCCCAGACCTTGCACCCTCAGACTACCATTTGTTCCGATCGATGCAGAATGCCCTATCAGGAATACGCTACACTTAAGTTCAAGATATCGAAAATTGGATAGATTCATTTTTGGCCGCCAAGCCGGCGCAATTTTTTTGGGATGGAATTCATAAATTTCCTGAAAGATGGGGAAATGTTGTAGCTTCCAATGGACAATACTTTGAATAAAATATATTGTAACATTTTTCCACAATAAAGCATCAAATTTCGCTAAAAAAATCGTGTTTTTGCACTTTTTAGCTTTTTAGGTTAAGATATCTCCGACAAAAAAAAAAGATATCGATATCGGTCCGATTGTGTTTTGAAAAACAAAAACTAGGGCTATTAGTTGTCATACCAGATTTTTCGGCTTAAAATTACCTTGTCTTGTTTTATAACTTCAAAAATAGGAAAAAATTGTGTCCTTTAAACTTTTATGTAAGGATATTTCAAAACCCAGACGTAATATAGGAATTATAAGACCGGATTCGGACTATTAGGGTTTCTGGTTTTTTTGGTTTCTGGTTTTTATTTGTGTTTTTCTTAAATACGAAAAAATCGATTTTTTTAATAAAAGCGTAAAAAATAGTTTAAAATTCAATATCTCGTGAACGGAATCAGCTAAGATTTTTTGGTTTGCAGTTTTTAAATTTAAAAACATGCAGAAAATTTTCTGCATACTCAGTTTTTTATCTTTCTCTTCAGACTTAAAACAATATGAAAATAAATGCACTCAAAGAAAAAAAATTTTGTAAAAATGCAATATCTTCTTCAGACGATCAGGTACGAAACTTTATTTTACTGTTATTAATTAGGATGAAAGTTCATTCAATTCTATAAATATTTGCGCATTTTCGATTGAAAATTTTACCTTGCGTTTAATATTTATTTCTATGCTAAATTTTCAAAATCCTTGTAGAGACAAAAGCAATGTCATAATATGTTTTGGCTGGTATTCTGTTAGTAATCAATAAAATTGGTTTTTGTTTTTACAGAAAGCTTACTTAATAACGTGAAATTGATGATATTTATTTAAAAAAATTATATCGGTCAAATAACCGATTTCAAAATAAACAAGTCATATTTTTACATGGATTTTTTCAATCAAAACACCAACCCAAGTGTTTTTGGATGCTAGAATGCCGAATCTGACACTTATTTTTTTCCAAGGCGACATCTCGTGGCAGTTTTAGGTAATAAATTAGCCGCTTTTTTTAATTTTACAGAACAATATACCAAAAATCCATTTAAAAATATGAATCGTTTATTCTAAATCGGTCATTTGACCGATATAATTTTTTGGAATAAATATCATCAATTCAACACTATCAAGTAAACTTTCCGTGAAAACAGAACCCAATTTTATGGATTACTGACAGAATATCAGCTAATTAATAATATGCTATTACTTTTGTCTCTGTAAGAATTTTAAAAATTTGGTTTAAAAATAAATATTAAACGCAAGGTAAAATTTCCAATCGAAAATGTGCCGAACTAAAGCTGAAGGTAGAGGTATGGTTCCTTGGGCAAATATTCATAGAATTGAATGAACTTTCAGCCTAGGTTGGTGTTTTGTTTCAAAAAATTCATCTAAAAATATGAATCGTTTAATTTGAAAGTGGTTCATAATAATTGGCTATTTGACCCATATCACTTTTTCAAATATATACCATCAATTCCACGCCATCAAGTGAACTTTTTCTGTAAACAGAACCCAATTAAATGGATTACTGATAGAATAATAGCCCAATTTTATTATGACATTACTTTTGTCTCTATAAGAATTTTCAAAATTTAGTATGAAAATAAAGGTAATATTTTCGATCGAAAATGCGCCAAACTAAAGTTGAACGCAGAGGTATAGTTCCTTGGGCAAATTTTCTTGGAATTGAATGAGCTTTCACATAGGGGGTAGCCGAGGTCAGTTTCCAAATCGGCCCACCCTTATATATAAATATTATATATACTTTTTTTAACCCCTAATTCATAATTTGCATAAACTGAACCTATCTTAATTTAATATTTTTAATTTTGGTTTTACCCCATAATTCAATTCAATTCAAATATAGACGTATTTTTAACATTTTTATGGTTCAATCTGTATTCGCCTCTAGTTACCCTAAATTATAGAATATATATAGATATTATTAAATGGTTTTATTGCTTAAAAATATTGTATTAATGAATTAACTCTGTATATCATTTTATAATAAAAAACCTCTATTAGTTAAATGCAGCTTAGTCACCATAAGGGACTCTTCAACAAAAAGTGAATGAAATATCAACAGTAGGAGAGGCATCTCCCATACAGCTAAAAAAGTTTAACATTATAACTTGCAAACTGTATAATGCCCACATTTTAATAACAAAAAAGATTGAATTCTAGACTACTGAACCAAGTTTGACAAATGTGGTGTCATTCGATTTGTATTTAAACTAGTAAGGGTGTAACTTTTGGCCTGGCCAAATACCCTTCAATGCAATATTTTGAAAATTTTGCTACAATGGAGGTGCCACGCCCTCTTGTCTGATTTCACCCAATTTTTGTTGAGAGTTTGCATTTATAATTTTGTGTGTCTGAGTCAAATTTGGTTCGATTATTTCAAAAAACGCTTTTAGTATAGCGTTTTGAAGCTTTTGCTTATATGCGAGGTTTTTTGGTTGCATTTTCGTAAAAACTACTCCTAAAGTTACATTTTGAATATATTTTTTGTATGGGCGGTAGGTGTGTCCGTTGACCGATTTTGCTCATTTTCAATCCCCCCTAGCTAACTTTGACGGCGAAGGCAGTGTACCAAATTTCATTGAAGTATCTTGCTCAGTTTTCCCAAAAAATGGAAGTGTTACCAAGGACATATAAATATTGAAAAATTTTATCATAGGTGGTTAAAAAAATTATTCGTTTTCTGATACTCCTGGAACGAGTAATTATATTTGATTGAAATTTCGTATTACAATTGCTGTTTCGGTGGGTTTCCTTTGCTGATTCATACTTTTGAAAAAATTATTGATACATACTACATAACTGCATACATCATTGTCTCAATAGGCACTATTCTATTTTATTTACGGTTTACTACATTATTTGTAGCTTTTTAACTTTTTCAATAATTTTTGGAGTTAAAAATATTTTGTTTGTTCCAATGCCATTCGCATATTTGAAAATTTTTAGGCACGCAATGCAACACATAAAAAAGCTGTTAGTAAAGCATCGACTCAAAATGATCTTAGTGCAGGCAAATTAGGTAAAAACAGCAATTCATTTCTAATTTGTTGAACATGCACCGATTTTAATCTGATATAGCTCATTTTGTTCGTAATTGAATTTAGAACAAAACCAACATATTAGTTTTTTGCGGTTTTCCCCCAAAACCTTTTTTAATTCCCCATGAACCCCCAAAATCCGATAAATTAAATTAAACTGTTTTAAAATGCTTACAAATGGAAAATTATGCTATTCAGGAGGTTGTCGAAATTGCTGAATTCAAATATGATGTTGGAAAATGGAAAAATTCAAAACTGCGCCCGGAAAACTGCGTATATCTCCACTTTAAGCACCAAAAAAGGAAAAAAATCGTTATTGTGGAGTGCCTGGAGGTTTAAACCTAGAACTTTTGTTACAGTGAATGAATTTTTACGGTCGAGGTGGGATTTTGTTTTTTATGCAATAAAAAGAAAAATTTAACAAACATTTTTTTTTGCTTTTGAGTTGTTTATTATTTAAGCTTTTGTGCTTTTGAGTTGTTTATTATTTAACTATATAAAGTTAATACAACACTAAATTAACAATAATCGTTACACTTTGCAAACCATTTTTCTAAGCTAATTTGAGGTCACTTAACACGACAAACTTAATTACTTTTTTTTTCCTTGGGGCCGTTCCCGAGTTAGTCGATAATTTCTATTTTCGAGGTTATAGCTTCATATACATCAATATATTTGTATGACGCCATGTCCGATCGATTTTATCTTTCACACAGAGTGTTTATGGCGCTTCTTACAAGTATGCCAATGATTATGCTCCGAACAAAATTGACTGAGTTAAGTATATAAAGCAGGAAAAAGTTTGAAATTTCAAAAGTTTTTAAAATTTTTCATATCAACTTCAAATGAAACACTTTGTTTTTGGCTTATATTTTTTTAAATAATTTTTTTTAGAAATTCAATTAAATGTCGCATATAATTGCAAACATTTTAAGCCTATGCTGAGCAAAATCGAATGAAATTTCGGTTAGCAATATTGGACTTTCCAACTACTTTACAAATTATTAAAGTAGTTGTATAAAAATTATCTAAGATTTCTCTGATTTTAATTTTATCAAATTTATAAAATTTTCAATTCGATTCACATTTCTGAACTTATAAAGAAACCTTTTTTTTACAAAAGTTTGGACTTTTAATTGAAGATTCACAACATTTTTGGCGACGAGGATAAAATTTTTTAAAAAGTGCAGAAAATCAAATTATTTTTTTTTCCTCAAGAAAATCAAATAAATTTTCCAGCAACTTTTTAAAATGGCAACCGCTCTTGACCAAGTCCTTGCGAAAATTCTTGTGCAACAACAAGAAGCAATGGAACGGCAAGAACAAGCAATGGTACGACAAGAACAGCAGCTTCAAATTCAACAGAGAATTTTAACGGACATTCTTGAAAAGGGAACATCCAATACAGCCGAATCAAATCCAGCTTATAGTGTTGCAGGTAACAATATTAGCCGAGAACAGCTTATGGATATCTTGTCCAAACAAATGGTAAAATTCATCTTTGATCCTTTGAAATTTCATTTGATTTTGCTCAGAATAGACTTATTTAAAATGTTTGCAATTAAATGTGCCATTTAATAAAACTTCTAAAAAAAAATTATTTAAAAGAAAATATCGATACCTTAGAGCGCTATAGTCCTATCACCATTTTTTCAAATGCTGGGAAATGCAAAAAAAAGAATTCAAACAGTGGTTACTTAGAATTGGCTGCTTGATATAACGATACATGCAATTTTACCTATAATATATTTTAACATAATTTTATGTTTAAATCCAATTCTATTAATTTCTAACAAAATCCCAGAAAATTTATATTATGCCATTACTTTTGCTCTAATATGGAATTGTACTGCTATTAAAATTTTTTAAAATACTGCAGTGTAGGGTATTTAATGTTTGGCCAGCCCAAATTTTACACCCTTACTAGTTTTATATTGTTTATTGATGTATGTATATTAGGGTGGGCCAAATTGTATGGAGGAAATTTTATCGACCTCGGCTACCCCCCTATGTGAAATTTCATTCAATTCTATGAATATTTGCCCAAAGAACTATATCTCTGCGTTCAACTTTAGTTCGGCGCATTTTTGATCGAAAATTGTACCTTTTTTCATTTTTTTTTTTTTTGTTTTCATACTAAATTTTAAAAATTTTTATAAAGACAAAAGTAATGTCATTATATGATTTGGCTGGTATTCTGTCAGTAATCAATTAAATTGGGTTCTATTTACATAAAAAGTTTACTTGATAGAGTGGAATTGATGCTATATATTTAAAAAAATGATATGGGTCGAATAGCCGATTATTATGACCGACTTTCAAAATAAACGATTCATATTTTTGGATGAGTTTTTTCAAACAAAATGCCAACCTAGGCCGAAAGTTAATTCAATTCTATGAATATTTGCCCAAAGAACCATACCTTTACGTTCAAGTTTATTAGTTCGGCGCATTTTCGATTGAAAATTTTACCTTAATTTTCAATTGAAAATGCGCCGAACTAAAGTTAAACGTAGAGGTATGGTTCCTTGGGCAAATATTCATAGAATTGAATAAACTTTTGGTTACTTGTTGTCAGATAAGTCTATCTGAAGTTGGTAACAGTTCGAATCAGCCACCCTGTAGACATGGGTACTAATGAGGGTTTGCTTGGTTTTTTTAAAGTTAAATCAAAATGGTCCATAATGCAACAGTCAAATTTTTTAATGAATTCTCGGTATTTTTCCTTCCTTGCTTTCTACTAACAGTCAGATGGTCCTTATAGGTTTTAATAACACGCAAAACGGTATTCCGCGAAACCTTAGCTTTTTTAGCAATTGCTTTGAAAGTCCAATTTGGATTTTCGTTAAATATTTTACAAATTTTTTTCACGCACTTCTATTTCGACGCTCACGGTGAAGCCATAAACTAACGATTGTGAAAAAAAATAGCATGCAGATTTGTACATATTTACAAAAGGCAACTTGATTAAAATTTCTTTGAATTTTTTGAATTTGAACAATTAACAAGTAATAATGTGTGCAGGTAGTTTTATTGTGCGCAAGCCTTACATACAGCCTTAGAAAAAAGTATAATAAGGCACCTCATAAAAATGCATAATCATGTTTATCTAATTGAGAAATGAATAAATGCTTATCATAAATACGAAGGCATTTTTTTAAGGTCACAAAGCAAATGGTGACCAAAAACAAAAGGCTCGGTTTTTTCGGCTCTTTATTGGTCAATGTTTTCAATTTTTTTTCGATACTCCAAGGAGTAAAAAAGCTTATATTTCTGGAAAAATTTGACAACTAATTTTCAGGGTAGGGTATTTTAGAGACGAAAAAAGTTTCAAATAAAGTTCAAAGCGGAATTTAAAGAAAAACGCCAATACTTTTAGCTGCCATCTCGGGTTTTACGATTAAAATTTACTATGACTCGTTTTATAACTACAAATATAGCGAAAAAACTATGTTTTTTGGTGTTCTTTTTATACCCTACACCCAGAGTATATTCACTTTGTCCTTCCGTTTGTAACGCAGAAAAGGAGGCGTGGCAGATATGTATGTATGTATGTATTCTTCTTTAACTCCTAGGAGGAACATAGGGCCAACATGAAACGTCTCCATTTGTCGCGATGACTTTGATCTCTTGCCACGATTTTCCCGATTCTTGGATTCCATTTTTCCAGTTGGTTTTGGCTACCACGTCCTTTACTGCCTTGTGGATTCCACTCAAGAGCCTGGCGACAGACTTCGCTGTGTGGTTTATAACGGAAGAAGACCACATTGCGCTCTTCGCTTTTGCTATTCTTGAGTTTTTATCCTCTTTTGCTCCACCATCCATGGAGACAATGCTGCCTAGATACGTGAAGCTGTCAATGTTTTCAATATCATCACTGCCCGCTTTAAACGTGATGTCATTCCTGTTTGAGGTCAGCTTCATGCTCTCAGCCTTGGATGCATTGATTTTTAGGCCAGCCTTTTGCTATTCCAAGTCATGGCCTTATTTAGAGCTTTACCTAGGATATCGTAAAAAACGATAAGGAAGAGAAATGGTGATTGCAAACAGCCTTGCCGGACGTCTCAATTAGTGGTGAATGTCGGTGACAACAACCCGTTGTGTAACACACTGCACTTAAAGCCCGCGTACTTAATTTATGGCAATACCTCTTCGTTGCAGTGAAACCCAGATGTTTTCTCGGAAGACACTGTCGAAGGCAGTGCTGTAGTATACGAAGACAAGTTTAGCAAAACCCAATGCTGTCTGCTGTCCCACAGACGAGTGGATTGTCCCCCTCCACCCCTCAATATGGCCGGCGTAGACATTATGAGATCAGCAACTCTTGACGTTCTGGGCATATCGATTCAAGCTGATCTGAGGTTGACAGATCATGTTTTCGATGTGTCGAAAGAAGCGGCCAAGTGTTTAGGTTATCTAAAACGGTGTAAGAAATACTTCACTCCTGTTGATCTTCGGACTGTCTATTTCGCCTATATTAGACCTAAGCTAGAGTACAATTCGCACATCTGGGCCGGGGCTCCAAAAATTACTTTGGAGCTGCTAGACAGAGTCCAACGTCGTGCGATGAAGTTGATTGGGGATGCGGTTGTTGTATCCTCTATTGATTCTCTTGAACACCGTCGTTACATTGGGTGTGTTACTCTTTTTCCGTCAGTTCGTATATTTTCTCGCAGCACTCGGGCGTCTCATCAGGCCCATCCCTACTGCATGGCAACGGTGTTTAACAGAACATCGCACTATCGTTATAATTCGTTCTTTGGTCGAACGATTAAGTTGTGGAATAATCTCCCTGCGAGCGTTTTTCCCGATGGTTGTGACATCGGTAGATTTAAGAAAAATATTCATCGGCACTACTCCTCTTCTCCCTCATCCCTCTAACCTATTTCCTTTTCTACAAATCAACACAGTGCATTGCATTTATAGGGGCTATTCCCTGAGCGTTGGTTTAAGTAAAAAAAAAAAAAAAAAAGTGCAGCACGCCACTCGCATGATTGCTCGACAATTATTCTGAGGGTGTTGATTTGATCCACACATGAACGGTTTCGCCGGAATCCTGCTTGTTGTATCGGATGGCCGTATGAAGTTTTTCGCAGTTCAGCTGTTATTTGATCCATGCCGGCGGCGGCTTTGTTGTTTTTCATTCCTTCGATAGCCTTCACCGGTTGTAGGCGGTGGTGTTTGTATTCGACTACTACTGCGAATCACTGCGGCAGTTGTAGTTGGTGATTCTGGTTGAGAGGATGTGGTAGATATGGGATTTAGTATATCACAAAAATACTCTTTCCATCTCTTTAGTTGGTCGTCCGCGGATGTTAAGAGATTTCTATTTTTGTCCTTGATAAAGCTGCCTGAGATTCTGAGCATTTGCAGCACTTTCAGCTTCGCTCGTGAGGTTGTTACACATTATTCTTTTGTCTTGCCTGCACGATCGCCTGACTTCTTTATTGAGAGAGTTAAAGACCTTTTCGGCGTCGTTCTTTTGCGCTCTAGTTTTAGCGTAATCTCTCAGTTTTTTCGCGCTTCTTCTTTTTTCAACAAGACCCCTCGCTCATCCAGTGCTTCTTGTTCGAGGTTCCGAACCCAAGTATTTTTTCACTGGAGTTTAAGAACGCAGCTTTAGTGGCCCTCCGTGATGTTTAAATACTTCCATCACAATCGAAGTGAACTGTTTAATTTCTTCTACGAAAGATCTTCGGATCTCGTCGTTCTTAATCTTAAGCACGTCGAATTTTTTTTGCCACAGATTGTTCGCTGGGACGTTTATTAGCGGCAAGTTGTAGTCGAATGACCGCGACGAGAAGATGGTAATCAGAGCCTATGTCAACGGCCCTCTTTACTCGTACGTCCAGAAGACTCCCTCTACATTTTCTGCTAATGATGAAGTGGTCGGTTTGGCTTTCAGTCATGTTGTCTGGACACACCAAAGTAGCTTTATGACATTTTTTTGTGGGAATAGCGTACCTCCAATGACAAGACCGGCTGTATTACAGGCGTCAATAAGAAGCTCTCCATTGTCGTTTCTCGTACCCAAACCATGTCTTCCAATCACGGGCTCAAGGTTAAGGTTTTCTGATGTTTACTGCCAAAGTATTCAAATCACCCATAACCATTATGATGTCATTCTTGTGAGCACTGTTTATTGCTGCAGCAAGCTGGCTGTATAATTTATCTTTGGTTTCTCTGTTGCGAGGGTTCGAAATCTGCACCGAATGTGCCTTTCGTTTACAGGTTTCCATTCCATAACTGCCTTTACTGCAGTTTTGCTTAACAAGAATCCAACTCCATCCTTGTGGATGTCATTTTCCGTTCCATCTACACTTTCTTAATCCCAATTTCTCAAGGTTAAATTTGTGGAGTTCTCTTACGGCTTGATGTATTTTGCCTGGTTCATTAAGAGTTCGGACATTCCAAGAGCCGATGCGTGTTCGTGTTCCATTTGCTGAAACCAAAACGCGTTCGGAAAATTTTATTGGATCAATGGAAGTGTTCAGAATATTATGGGAATATTTTGGAAGCACTGGCGGCTTATACATTTCAAAATAGTTTGGAAAAATTATTAAAATTTTATTTAAAAAATACGGGATTTAGTGATTCATTTAAGGATTAACAACTGAGATAATATACGTATGGTTAACAGAAACCAATCGATAGCTCTAATCATTTGCAAGCAATATACTGAAGAAACTATTAAATTTTGTTGTCCTAACAAAATACACAATTTTTCAATTAATTAATAAAAAATATATGCAGTCCAAATATTTGTTTGCCGTGTCTCAATAAAATTCTATTTAATATTTTTTTTTTTTTTTTTCAATGGCATTAATAATTGACATTTTTGTTTATTCTTGCCGATGCATCCAAGTTTTTGAAATTGAATCCGTGCGCGTTCCAATAAGTTCAGATCTGATCTGGATCAGATCCACTACCATTGGAACTCAGCTATTACTACTTCGTTTCTTACTGTAAATGTTTATTATATGCTGATGATCTTAAAATATTTACAAAAATTAAAAATGTTACGTATGTTGCTCGTTTGCAATGTGCTGTTGACAAGATCTACCTTTGGTGAAATTGGAACTTTTTTGTCCCTTAACCTCAACAAATGAGTCTTTATGTCTTTCTCTAAGTCTTGTACTCTTATTCCTTCAACCTATCATATTGGGTGTTGCAATTAGTTTTAAAGGTTTCTAAGAGATGGCGTAACTATCAATAGATCGCATCGGGCACACCTGTGACTATATTCATTTCAAAGCACATTATCTAAGCTTCATTTTTCAGTATGTGTCATTCCACTGAAGTGTAAACAACATATATTTTTTTCTCTGCGAACATGTCGACTTTCGTTCCAACAAAACGCAATTTGCGGGAAGGTTTACTTTTGTGCTTCCATTTGAAGAAAAAAGCGGTTGAAGCACAACGATGCAGCACTGGCGATGAAAAGTGGCTCCATTACGATAATCCTAAAAGAAAAAAATCGTGGGGACCACCCGGCCATGCATCAACATCGACGGCCAAGCCGAATATTCATGACGCCAAGCTTATGCTGTGTATTTGGTGGGATCAGAAGGGTGTCGTGTACTATGAGCTGCTAAAACCTAACGAAACCATCACTGGGTAACGCTACCAACAACAATTGATGCAATTGAGCCGAGCATTAAAGGTTAAACGGAATATGCCAAAAGACACGACAAAGTGGTTTTTCAACATGACAACGCACGGCCACATGTTGCAAGAACCGTCAAGGAAACGTTGGAGGCGCTGAATTGGGATGTGCTACTCCACCCGCCTTATAGCCCAGACATAGCCCCTTCCGACTACCACCTATTCAGATCGATGACGCATGGCTTGGCTGAGCAGCGCTTCACTTCTTACGAGGATACCAAAAAATGGGTCGTTCTTCCGGCGCGGAATCCATATGCTGCCAGAAAGATGGGAAAATGTTGTAGCTAACGATGGACTATACTTTACAATACTATACATTGTACCGTTGTTTCTAAATAAATGCTCAAAAACCGAAAAAAAAACTTTAAAATTAATTCCAACACCCAATATTTGAAACTTTCCCTTGTGTCTGTGAATGGGTTCAAAGGCCTTGCAGTTGTATTATCGTCTTCTCCTTTTCCCATGCAGTTGTGGGTGGGTATTTCCACGAAATATAATCAACATCTGCAACATCAAAGAAAGATTAAATGAAATTTTATTTTAATTCAAGGAAAAAAAAAAACAGAATCTGGTGTTTTGCAGTTTTCTCCTCCAGTATAAGTAAGCAGACGTTTTTTGGCGCTCTAGTAACACTGTTATATGCCTATTTGACAACAAAAATTATTATCAGCTGAAAGTGCCGACTTTCATCTACGTCGAGCAGCAGTTTTGTACTTCTAGCCTTTAAAATAAGTTTAGGGAATTTTTTGAAAAATAAGTAATCTCTGTCGCGTACGTTACTTTTTTACATCAAAAGTTTAAAATACTGTGCAAATAGTTTGTTTAATTAAAAGAAAATTAAAGGAGTGCAACAATGTAAGTGAATTTAATAATTTCGTGATACCAAATGAACGCCAATAAATCATTCTTGTTTTTTTTTTTCTTCATTTGTAAACGTTACCTTTTTATTATTTTGCCTTTCAACTCTTACCGTATTACTTGTTTGGTTTTTTACTTATGTTTTTTGGTAAACTAACTCTAAAGTTTCCTAACAAGAACAAGTTTCTACAACATATTAACCCATTATATCCTGTTCTTATGGGTACTTTGACCCCCTTTCAAAAGAAATGGGTCATAATGGGTTAAAGTATTCTACAAAAATATTCTAAGAAAATTTCATAAGGGGTCACTTAAGACAAAAAATGCTTAAAACTTAAGAGCAATGCGTAAAAAATGTAAAAAAATAAAGGATATGAAATGGGTAGCAAAAAAAAATTTCTTATACTTCATATTTATTTTTTACTCATTATTCTGAAGTTTTAAGCATTTCCCGTCTTTGGTGGCACTTGATAAAATTTTTCGTAGAATTTTTTTTTTTTGTAATATTTTAACCCATTATAACCATTTTTGTTAAAAAGAGGTCAAACAGACCCATAAGTGCAGGATACAATGGGTTAAGATGTTCCGGAAAATAGTTCCTTGTGTAATTTCATAATGACCTCGGAACAACAAGTTTTACCGAAAATTAAAATTTATAGTTTTACAGTGGGGTAAAATTTCAAAAAATTATTTTTTTGCGGGTATTTTAGCTATAAAAACAGTATGAAATTGATCAACGGTTCGAATTTTTATTTTATTATATACCTTGATTCAAGACAAAAAGTTTGATATATCGTACGACTCATTCCCAGCATTCTTTGGATCGTAATAAAATAAACACCGCGTCAAGTCGAGATTTTGCATAAATCGACCTCTAAATGACCTCTAAATGACCTTAAAAAAATTTTCAAAAATCTCGGCTCACTTGCATTTTTTCATACTTTCTTTTTAGTACTGTTAAATATAATGGATATAATTATGCATATTGTTTTATTTTCTTACGATGTCGCACCTGTTACTTTTTGCTGTCGCATCCATTACTTTTTTAAGGTTTAATTTTTTTAACTTTCTTATATCTTAAAGCAAACAAGATATTGAAATTTTTATTTTTACCGTTTCATTCAAAATTTTATAGATCTGAGGGATAAAATCTCATAAAACGAAAATATCATATTTGTAACGTCGCCCCCGTATCTAAGGACTGCGATCGATAAAATTGTCCGATACAAAATTCAAAAAATCTCTGGAACTAGTAGTCGGATTTTAAAAATTAAAGTCATGAAACACTGGCCAAAAGAAAGTGGAAACCTCATGCTCTCGTTGAAAAGGCTTAAGTCTTTTTTCTAAGCATTGCTTAATATATAATTCGGAGTTTATTGTTCCAGGGGTTACAAAAGAATTGCTTCTTTTGCCCTAACTGTATATTGCCTGCCAAATTAAGAACTTACGAGGAAGTTTTGATTGCTTTTTTGACTTAAACTTTTCGTTCACATTCCCCCGCGAGTCTGCATTGTAAAATTCTTGGCCTGGAAGCTGCGAAAAATCGGCTAAAACGTACGTTTCTTCGTCCATGATGCAGCATTCGAATTTTTGAAATAAATTAATTTTTAATTCAACCAAGCCTCCTTTTTGGCTTTGCAAAATATCGTCGGGTTAAAACTACAACTACATTTTTCATGTTTTGAGAAAAATCGTTTTAAGTATTTTGAAATTCATGTTTTGTATGGGATTTTGAAGTTTTCTGGTTTTTATACTTTATACAAAATTGGATGGGGATTACACTTGAAAAAGGCGACCGGACTGGGGCATAGATCCATTTTTTCTTCATGTTTCTGTATACTTAACTCAAAACATCAATATGTGTAGATATCTAGTTGTAGTTTTAACCCGACGATATAAACTCGGAACTCTCCACCTTCTGTGCCAGTTTTCTGCATGAAATGTTGTGGTTCTTTTTTAAAATTGTGACGATTTTTTTCTTTTTGTTTTGGTCACGAACGCATTTTTTCGGTACCTGAGTTTCAAAAGACATCCAAGTCTTACTTAAATTTTTACAGAACTCTTGATACCAATTCTACATTAATTTTGCTATTCCGACCAATTCTATTGATAGTCCACAGTAGGTGGTCTTGAAAAATTTTTATTATCGAACTTCTAGCTCGTTTGCCATTTTTAGTAGATATGGTGGACTAGGGAAAAAATTTGACAACAATAATTTTGGTACATTCATTTCAAAGCCTACTGCGGAGAAAAAATTTTTTTTTGTTCGGACTATTCTATCGATCGAAGTCCTTATTGAGTACAAAAAAGCATTGAAATTGAACATTTTTAAACAATTCTATTTGTTTACAAGATCGAGATAGTTGACACTCCCAAAGTTAAGGCACCTTTCTGGCGTATTTATCTAAACTCTTGTTTTAATTTGAAAATTGTCCTTAAACTGTCGAACCCGTTACTATGAAAATGCCCTGGTGTAGCTGTAACTGCACTTAGAGCGTAAAGTATTTATGCGCTGTGGTACAGCATTTTATGTGAGCTCTTTTCACATTTTTAGTTGCATCACCAATTGTTTAATTTTTCTTTGCACTTCGGGTGTCTCACATGTCGACAAAATTTGGTATAGATTTTTGCAACAGGTGTTATCGGATGCAGATCCGATCGGTTTTCATATACCGTTCAAAGTCCAGTCGCACATCCTGCATTTCTGCTTCATTTACAGAATCCCGAATTTAGGGAGAAATCCCACTTTTGATAAAGTGGACTTCCTCTCTGATTCGATTTCCCAAATTTTGGAGTCGTTCCCAGACAGTGAAATCATTGTGGCTGTAATATTTCAATGTTCATAACTCCAATTGGATGCGACATTACGGCCGTACAATTCCAGAAAGCCGTTATATTGAGTCAAACCACCTTACTCAACAAGTGAATGACCTTACATATATTCCTCGTGTAAGGGGCATAGCCTTAGTATTCTAGACCTTTTTTTAACGTCGCATCATGAGAAATATGATAATTCCGTCTTTGCACCTCTTGGCAATTCGGACCATTGCGAAATTTCTGCTGCTTTTTCATTTATGCGTTTACACCCTATTTCACCAAAAGTATGGCTTTATGATAAAGAAAATCGGGTTGCGGGGGGTAAATAAATTCAAATGTGTACACATCAAAACTGTATTAGAACTATTAGGTAATATGTTTGTGAAAACACAAAGAGCCAATATTTTCCGGGGGGCTTTAAGAGGGAGGGATCATGTTCATTTTTAATTCTCACCCAAATGGCTCAAATGTTTCGGAAATATGAAGTGTTATACATTTGTGCGGCGTGGCACTGCTTATTTTTTCAGTGGATGGTATTTCTCTCTGCACTTATTACAAATTTACCACATCTTATACATCCGTCCAATAATTTCGGAAATATGACAAATTTGTTTTTGGGGCGTGGCACTGCCCATTTTCACTTTGAGTTGATTTCATCTAACTTGATTTGATTGAAAGCATACAAATTTGTTCACATATCATTCCAGCGTTTAACACGACTAACATTTTTTGACCAAAAAAAGTGATTTTTTCAAAAATCATAAACTTCCGATCCGTGATCCAATTTTTGTGGATCAGATTTTGTAAAAAGCGGTACCTTAAAAGATTTGTGAATGCCTCAACTTTAATTTAACATTTGATGTCTTTATCGTAAATTTTTACACGTACACTCACGGTCAAAAAAAAAAGCCAATTTTAATTTTGTAAGATATTTTAAAATTGTTGTGTAAATCAATATTTACCCTTATTTAACTGCTCTAAGTTTAATATTATTAAGTTTAACATTGTAAAGTTTAAGATTATTAATAATATTTGGTTTTTTCTGGCACACTTTCCGTTTTAAAATGGCCTACACATTCTCAATCGGATTGAGATTGGGGCTTTTGCCCGGTCATTTGCTTGACTTAATTCCCAAAAGGCCATTATATTTATTTGCCAACGCGAAAAAAAATAGCTGGTTATTGTAAATTTGTCGAAAAAATAAAGCAAAACATAATGGTAAGTGGGACATCTAGCGATTTTCAACGATGACAAGGTGCGAAATCATCTTGAAATATGACTTTAGCTAATAGCTCGCTTAGTCGGTCGATGCTAGGTAAAACGCCGATTTTAATGATATCAATATAAACTGTGGAGTTAATATAACCTTCCAGGAGGGGAATCTCTCCAACCACATATGAAGTGCTTTGTGCACACTAGGCATGCGCTTATTTTACGATTTTCTGATTTTCGTTTATGCCGCCCCCTGAAATCCTTCTAATGGTCATAAAAACAAATACTATGAAGTTTCACGGCGATCGGATAACGATAACCCAGCCCGCAAGAGAGGACAAGGTCAAGTTGAGGTTTCAGGCAAAAAATAATGAAAATTTTTTTTAAACTTAATTAAATTAGTCAAAGCATAACTTTATCTTATAGCAAATTGAAATACCTTTCCAACAAGCTATAATTGTTTAAAATCGGGTAATAAATACGAATTCTATGAATTTTTCTTTTATCGACATTAGCAAAATCGCCGCAAAATGCTATTCTACTACATATGGTATTTTGCGGCAATTTTGCTAAGCGCATGCCTAGTGCACACTGAAAGCTATATTTTTTATTCTTTCTGCGGCGTATCGTACATGCCAAATCGGAATGGATGAGATTTGTGTTGCTCTCATCAGAGAATATGACTTCTGCCTATTCGTTATACACCCAATTCTTTTTTTCTTTACACCAGTTAAATGAGAAAAGCCGCATTTTGTGAGTGAGAATCTGTTTTTGCGCAGGTCATTTTCATTTTCATTTTTTCATGTCATTTTATTTATTTATTAGATATATTAGCATATAAGAATGGTTCTTTTAAATGCAATCAATAGTCAATTATGTACATACATCACGAACAGAATTTAATTCAGTCTTAACATACAATCATATTAAAAAGATGAACTTAGTATAATAATAAAAACATACATAATTAAAAAAGAAAACATTTGACTTACAAATAACAATTAAAAGAAAACATACAATCATAGAAAAGATATGAACTTACTTAATACATATAATAGAAAATATATACTTAATAAATACATTCATTTGAGTAAGAAATTACATTTACCGAAAAAAAAAAAAAAAAGTTAAGAAAAGTGGTGAAAAATCAATTGCCTAAATCTTCTGCCATTACTAATACATTTGAACTCACGAGGTAATGAGTTCCACAGACGAATTGTGCTAACAAAAAACATTCTAGATGAACATAAATACTTGAATGACGGAAGGATAATGTTGCAGGTTCTTGATGACTGACAGAAATTGATTTTTTTATATAAATAGTCCGGAGTTTTTGTAAAAATTATTTTATGCAAAAATATAAGATTTCTGACATTGATGTAATCCATTATACTACAATTCAAGATACGTTTACTGAACGTTGAGGTATGATCAAATCTCCTGAGACCAAACACGTAACGGGTGACGTTATTATACGCAACCTGTGATTTGTGAAGTGATCGTGAATCTAGCCGGCTAAATACGACTTCAGAGTAAGTTATTAATGGAATAATCAACTGCACTGCAAGGCGTTTTCTTGTTTCCATAGGTACAAACGCGGAAGACATTTTTAGGTTACGTAAAGTGTAGTAGACTTTTCTAATAACAGAAATAACATGGTCCTCACAAGTCAAGCCGCAATTCAGCACGAACCCGAGGTTAGTGGCTTTGTTCACAAATTTAAATTTCTTATCGCTCAATAAAATATACGGTAACTCTTCGACAGAAAAGCATGTTTTAAATATAGGCAACACAAGTGACTTCTGTGGATTTAAGGACAGTTTATTCAGCGCAGACCATTTGCTAATTTTTTCTAGATCTGCATTTACCCTAAAGCATAAATCCTCCACAAGTCCAATTGGTCGAGACAAGTAAAGTTGGACATCATCAGCATAAGCGTGCATAGTAACATTGTCACATACACTGAAAATATCATTTATGAACAAAGAGAACAGTAGGGGACCAAGGACCGAGCCTTGTGGCACTCCACAGCTTAATGCTCTAAATTCAGAGAATGAATTACCTACTCTAACCCTTTGTATCCTGCCTTGCAAATAGCTTTTGAGAAATTTAACGGCAGTATCAGAGAAACCAAAAAGCCATTTAAGTTTATCACAAAGTATAATGTGATTCACGCTATCAAAAGCCTTGGAGAAATCCAACAGACAAAGCAGTGTCAAATAATCTTTATCAAATGAAATTCGTATATCATCAGTAACTTTTAAGGCTGCAGTGGAGCAACTGTGACCAGGTCGGAATCCAGACTGAAATTCAGAAATCAGCTTATGTTCATTGATGTATGTGAAAATCTGCTCAGCCATCAAAGACTCGCAGACTTTGAGAGAGACGATAGCAAGCTAATTGGCCTAAAGTCGCACGGATTACTTGGTGTCGATATTTTGGCCACAGGTATAATCAGTGCCACCTTCCATTGATCAGGAAAACAAGAGCTAGTGACACAGTGATTTAAGATATGAGTAAGAGGACTTAGGATGTAGGGTAACACTATTTTTATGAAATTCAACTGGATCCCATCTTCACCAATTGCATTAGATTTAATTTTTAGTATTTGTCTAGCAACGTCAGCCTCAGTAACGGCATTAAACTCAAAACCATTTAGTAACCTAGGATTAGATTGCTCTTGATAGGATTCATGTTCATGTTCATGGTGAGAGCTTTTAATAAAAAAATCATTAAGGGCATCTGGGTCAATATTGCATCCCGCAATACCTTTATTTCCTATCCCAATTCCTTTTAAATTTCGCCATAGGAGCTTGGTTGGCAAGCGTGTGTTTAGCTTAGACATAAAAAACCTTTTTTTTGATAACCTAACAGCTAACGTGGCTTCATTTCGCGCAATCCTATGTTCTTCCCAATTGCTAGAACAGGGGTTTCTCTTCCATCTGGTGTAAGTTCTGTTTCGTTTCTTTGTTGCCAAAATAACAGTCCTCGTAAACCACGGGCATGAGGTATTAACCACTTGGGTGGTACGTAAGGGTACATGAGTGTCAAATATATTTTTTAACACTCCACAAAAAAAATTCAACTTATCGTTTACTGAGTTCATATACCAACAATCAGACCACTGAACATTAAGTAAATCATTACATAAATACTCAACATTTAAAGACTTATAGTCACGATATGCAAAACTTTCAGCAGAACTGGATGTGGCTAAATTTATGTTCAATGAACAAAATATCAGATCATGATCTGATATAAATGATATTTGGTCAAACAAAAGTACTACTGATGGATCAGAGATGGCGAAAAAATCAAGCAAGCTGGGTGAGGCATTACATGCATAACGGGTGGGTGATTCCGAGTTCACAATGGATAGTCCAACTTCAGAAAGATCATCATAAAGCTTCCTCGATAAGGGATCATTTAACATGATGTTAATATTGAAATCTCCGCATATGATAAGATGGTTGAAATCAATGCATAGTTCGATAGTGAAGCAAAAAAAGGTTCTAAACTGAAATTTTTTTTTGGATTGTAAACACATGAAACAAGAACATTTGTACTAAGTATTATCAGAAATTTTCACATTCAGAAATTCAACGTCAGTGCCATTTGAATTGCTCAACAGTTTAATGTTTTTTACAGTAAATGGCAACACCACCACCTGCTCTACTTGGCCTATCATTTCTGATTAACTTATAGTTTCTTAGACTATAATAAGAGTCAATGACATCATGGTTGAACCATGACTCAGTAACGCATATTACGTCAACTGAAGAGTCTTCAAAAACATACCTAACACAATGTTAATCATTGTTCTATGATTTTCGTTAGCACAAGCATATGAATTATTTAATGCTGGCATTAAATATAAAGACAAAATTATTATGGCAAAAGATGGTTGGCAATAGATAGTAAAGGTAAAGAGAAATATAGCAACTAAAATATATAAAATTAATAATACAAATTAAAAAATAGAATAAATTAATGATCAGCATTGTTAAAAACAGAGGACTGTGCTGAAGTATCTGTTTCTGGGACATCTGCTTCAAGGTCATCTGCCACAGAAATAAATTTCCGCATTTTGTCGCTTATACTTTACCGCAGCCTGTAAAATCTTTCTATTTTCGGATGTCAAGCTTTCATGAATGTAAACATTTTTATCCGATTCAAAGTCAGCAAAACTCAATTTTATTGCAGTTTTCATTCTCCTTCGATAGTCACCAAAAGCTCTTAACACACGATTACGATCGTATGGTGTATGAAATTTCACAATAACAACAGAGTTCAATTTGTTGCTTTGCGGTTTAACCCGAAAAATATCTTTCATTGTGGGAGGCATAAAGTCTATGGAGCGGCATAAGAGATTGAAAATACTCTTTAGGTTTTCATTTTCAGTGTAAACAATTCCGAAAAGCACAGCATCAGCTGAAATGTCAACACTACATAGCTTCATTGTTTGTGTTAACACTCGCAAAGTCTTCAACATGTTTCTTTAAATCATTCAGCACATCACATCGCTCTGTAAGAGCAATGAGTTCATTTTCCAGAAATTTTATTTTTTCACCTATTTCTTCATATTTTTCGCGCAGAAGTATAATTTCATTTTCAATTTTATTATCGATGTTCATTACTTTTTTTGATAATTCCTCATGTAATCTGATGTTATTACAATTTAAGCGATCTTCCATTTCTCTTAGTAGTCGCGCAGTAAGTTGTTCAATAATTTTGTTGCTGTTCGTATTTATAAGCTCTTCCATTTCTCTTAATTGCACTTGATGATTATTAGTTGCACTCATACCTGCATCAGTTTTTGGTGTTGCATTCTTGTTGTTGGATTTTTCGTTATTGCATTTTTTGTTGTTGCATTTTTTGGCGTTTCATTATGTGGTGATCGCGCGCCAAATTTACCAGCAAGATGCTGTTGCTGTAAGCGGGTTATTCTCTTAGGTCTCATACTCACAAATTTTCTCTCGTAAATACAGATTACTCAAAATAGGTTTTCTATTGTTATTATTGTTTGTTGGTTTTGGTTTATTGTTTAATGTGTGGTGGGTTATGGATTTTGCTTTGTTTAGTTTCTGTTGATATATTTTATGGCTATTTTTGCAAATTTTATTTTAGTTACTTTCTATTATAAATGTCTTTTTTTTTTGTTTAGCTTTAAGTGATCTACTAAGTCGCTGCTATGTGAGAAGATATTTTAAGAATTTATATGTGCACAGACTATTATAATAATTATCTTTATTAGTAGCGCTGATAAAAACACGTCCGCACTCAACGAAAGTTGTAAAAATGAAGTTGTTAAATAAGTAAAATGTTCATGATTTAAGAATTTTATATTATTAAGCTTCTTGGGATACACATTTCCTTCGAACAAAGAATTATTATAAATTCTGTGGTTTTCGTGTTATTAGAAGTCAAACTTCTCTTCTTTTGTCTCAAGCGGCGCTGCACAGTTGAGGTGCTTATTCATATTTTAGATATCATATACCTTCCAGTGTGACGTAATAAACTCACTGTTTTCAAAAAACTTTCCAAAATTAGCATGCGGAAGACTCACCAACAGATATGAAGTAAATGCATTATTTGACAACAATTTTTACTTATTAGGCATACTAGACATTAACAATCATAAAAAAAGACGGAGAACCAACTACTTTAGCTAAAAGTCCTTGTCGGCTTTTTTTTTGACCGTGAGTGTACACTTTTTTGTAAAAAAAAAACTAGTAAGGGTGGTATCTTTGGCGTGCCCAAAAACTAAATACCCTACACTGCATTTCAAGTATATTATCATACAATTAGTTGAAAAATACTATGCATTATTCTTGTAGGTACAAAACAAGTTTTTATTAAAATAAATTTTTTCATTCTTCCTCAACTCCTAGGAGGGTACAGTACCTGTTCATTGAATTGCGAACGATAGCATTTTTTTCGTAAAATCAAGTATAACTCTTAGAGCATTAAAAAAATCAAAAGTCAGGTCAGTTGCGTTGCTCTGTATTTAAGCTCAAAAATCAAATCTGACACAGATTTCTGAAAATAATGGGAAAAAAACTCTCGATAGAAGTAATTTCAGCTATCGTTTGATTAGTGATGAGCAAACCAAGACCAAGACCATAGCAGTCTTGGTCTTGGTCTTGTTCTTGCACATTGAGTCTTGGTCTTGGTCTTGATCTATGCTTTCCTCTATAAAAACAGTTTAAATGGTTTGTTTCAGCACTCAACATTGCACAGTGTAAAAAATTGCATTCTACACGGAGAAAAATAAGCATCATAATTTTTACTCCACTCGGCTAGTCGAAAAATTAAAGTAATCAACACTAAATTTCAAGTATAATTTACCTTACGTAAGAACTAATTGATGGATCCCTAACGTCATATTTACAAATAATATGTAGTTAAATAATAAAGGAATATTTCTACAAATTTCCTACATTTGCCTTAATGTAAAGTAATTTATACTTTCAGAAAAAAAATTTATGACCATTTCGAATTTATAATTCTAGTCAAAACAACTTTATTTTTTTCACGCACAAAAATTAGTGTCATAATTGTCACCTTACTCGAGTAAGGTAAATATCATAAAAAAATAAAATCATTTTGACTTTTTTAAATTTTAGTAAAAATTTCTATTTTTGGACAGACATTTTCTTTATATACAAATTTTTTTGCTTTTACATCACATGCGTAAGCAGCGCAGAGGATATGTATCTGACTATCATACGGAAGGGCCAGGGTTCGTACCCCAGCGCTGGTCAGTTAATTTATTTTTTTTTTTTTTTGTTGTTTGAACTTTAAAGCAAGGTGAAATTTATTTCGGTGTAAAGTTGTCACTATTTTGACTTGAAATTCTGGTAAAATTTGTGAGAAATAAAGTAGCGAGTACTATTTTTTTTCTACGTGTACATGGGAACAGAGGGCTTGATAAAGGAAAAACTACATTAAACAAAATTTTCACCGCAACTAATTGCACGGTAAATCTAGGAAAACCCAAAACTATCTGCTTCAAAATAGGCTAATAAGGTTAACCATAAGTAAGGCAAGCCTTGAAGTACCGAATCATCCATTAAATTCTTCGGGCGTGTGACTGACAGGCCAAAACAAGTCACAAGAACCTCTTTTTAAGTAAAAAAAAAATCAGCAAAACCGTTTCGCTGTCGCTAAAGACCATGTTTAAAAAAACTTCTGAAGGTTTTTAGCTTTGGGAGAACGTTATATTTGCGGGCGAGTTAAAATGAAGCATTTTCGATTCTGAAGCCCTATTCAACATGCTTTTTAGCGGCAGCGAAGCGGATTTGCCCATTTTTTGTACTTAGAAAGAGGTTCTTGTGAATTGTTTTGTCCTGTAAGTCATACGCCCGAAGAACTAAATGGATAATTCGGTCTCTCAAGGCTTGCCTTACTTATGGTTAACCTAATTAACCTATTTTGATGCAGATAGCTTTGGGTTTTCCTTGCTTTACCGCGCAATTAGTTTTTAGAATTTTGTTTAATGTAGTTTTCCCTTTATCAGGCACTCTGTTCTCATATAGAATGCAATTTTTTATATTGCGAATTGTTGAGTCACTGAAACAAACCATTTATACTATTTTCCAACGCGAAAAGCCATTCTAGAATTGCTGGAAGGCTAACACCCGATACTTAGTCGTTGTGCATCAGATCATTGTCAAAAAATCATTGATGATCTTGAACAAAAAATGGCTTAAGAATATTGCAAGAATAGAGAGGAAAGCATAGAAACTGAAAATACCATCATTCGGTACCATGGACAATAGGGTGCAGCACTTTTTGGAAATAATAGGAAAATTAAAGGATGCATCAAAGGTTATCTTAGGAGCAGGCCTTATAACAAAGACTGCATACTTAGTTTTGGTCAAAAACCCCGAAAAGATGGCCCGCCCAGGGCTTAAATGAAGGTCTAAACGACAAAAATCATTGTTTTTTCACAGTTTTTTTATTTTATCTCAAAAACCACGAAATTATTGGTAGTAGTTCATCCCAAACCTTTGAAAGGGATTAATTTTCTTCATTTTTCGGTTTTTTTTCAGTGACGTTTGCCCTGTGGAAATCCCGGAAGAAGTTAAAAAATGTTGATTCAAAAAACGGTTTTTTTGCTATAACTCAGGATAGAAGACACACACAAACAATTAAGACCTTAATAAATGTAAGAAATCTGTTTTTCTATAGTTTTACTTTAAAACCTTTATTCCAAAAGTGAACGGTTTCCCGCTGGAGGCCGAAATTTGTCAAAAATAATTGTCTATCATGAAAAAGCGACCTTTTTATGTTTTTGTCCTAAAATATACCCAAAATTTTGATTAGAAACTAATGAAAAAACTAGAAGCTTTCAAACATAGTCTTCAGAATGGAAATCAGATTAAAATTACGTGAGACATGACAATTCTAACATACTTTGTATTTTTTGTAAAGGTGTGATTTTTGGGTATTTTTGTTTCACAGTGTATTTTGCATCCAAAACTTAATAAAAGTTTTTCATGTGTACTACATTACGTCAAAGCGTGATAAACGGTGCAACTTTTAAGACAAAGAATGTTAAAATCGGGCAAACGTCACTGTAGAGCAATGAGAAAAAAACAAAAAATGTAGAAAATTAACCCCTTTCAAAGATTTGGGATGAATTACTACCAATAGTTTCGTGGTTTTAGGGATAAATTTTTTTGATATTTCATTTTGTTTGAAAGTTATACTCATTTCAAATTTTATAAAGTTTCTGGTTGGAATAAGCTGTGAGCCACTGTAATCTAAGAAGACGATTTGATGAAAATTGTTCTGTATGCAGTAGCCCAGCATAAAAGTCAAAATTGACTTAAGCAATGAGCTGTCTGGAAACTTAGTTTTTCCAGTAGTCAGAAGCAAGATCCTTATGTAGCTGTGCCTATAAAAATAGGTGTCATCTCATTGTTTAAATCAATTTTGGCTTTTATGCTGGCCTACTGCTTACAGAACAATTTTCATGAAATCGTTTTCTAATATTATGTCTCGATATATTGACACCAGCGCTTTTTAAGTCGTTACAAATACTCCGACATGTTGCGGTTCGGTTCTCCAAGGCTTTTTGCATGCTAATCTGTCTTGTCTTATAGTGGTTTTCCGCTTTTCTCTGCAATTTGCTCGGACGTTAGAAAAATTTATTATCTTACTAGGTGAGTTCTTATATTCCTTTGCACTTTTGAACACTGATGACTACATTTTTTGCTATATCTGAATAGCTTCAACCCCCATCTCTCGAAAGAGCTACTACATGCATATATTTTCCCGCTTTAATGCCACTTTAAGCACCCATTTCTAAATTACAGGACATTAATCAAAATTTGAGAAGGTTTTGAATTCCTTTAACCTTATCAATACTTTTTTACACGCATTTATTTTCTTATCTAAAGCGACAAACATTGTTAAGAATTTTGACCACATTTAAACTTTTTCTTCAACAAATTGCACTAAAATTTTCAAGTACTATCAAAATCTGAATAACTGAAATTACTTCTATCGAGAGTTTTTGCCCAATTATTTTCACAAATCTGTGTCAGATTTGATTTTTGAAAAGTTGTCTACAGAGCTTAAATACAGAGCAACGCAACTGACCTGACTTTTTATTTTTTTAATGTAACACTCTACGAGTTATACCTGCTGATTTTACGAAAAAATGCTATCGTTCGCAATTCAAAGGACAGGTACTGTATAAGAACAAATTGCTTATATGGGAAATTCCACGCCTTCGTCTCCGCGTTGACCTAGATTTGCGTAGAGCTTGCATTTACTGTTCTGAGTGCTTGAGTAAAACTCGGTTAGGATTTCTTAAAAAAATCTTTCAGTATAGCATTTTGAAACTTTAGCTTATATGGGAGGTACTACGCCCTCTAGTCCTACTTCGCCTCCTTTTTGTTCAGAGTTTGCAGTAAGTGTCCTTAGTGTTTGAGTGAAATTTGGCTGGATTGTCTAAAAAAAAAAATCTTCAGTATATCATTTTTAACCCTTTCATGCCCATTGTTGCCTATAGGCAACATTGTGTATTTTCGTCAAAAACTCAGTTATTTTCTAATTTTTTCGACAATTACGAAATTTGTTCAATAGTTTGATATATGTTGCTTGCTTATTAATAAATTTACCTTCATCAGCATTAATAGTTATCATTTGAATTATGTTCTTTGCTACGTCCATACGTGCGAAAAAAATTATGCAAAATCAATATATATATAAAGTTAGATCAGAAAGGACATAAAATAAATAAAAACAAGTAAGAGAATCATAGAAATAAAATAATTGCACAAAAAAGGCCTTAGTTGTTCCTCAGTAATTTTCTAAAGTCAATGTTGGCTATGGGCAGCATTGGGCACTAATGGATATATTTCGAATAATTTTATCTTTTGCATTAGGGATGCTTTCCATGGCTAAAAATCATAAAATTATGTTAGTTTGATTGGGAAAACTCTTCTGACCAGAAAAAAAGCAAAATATAGTAAATTTTTAGAATAATATTGAAAAAAACCCACAACAACCCAAATGACAGAGGTGGATATATTGAAGTGAATTTTCTGGAGAGGATATTAACAAAGACATGGAAAATGATATTAAACAAAAAATAGAAAACGAGATTTTTGATAAAATCAACTTGGCAAATTTTAAAATGAGTTGTTGTTTCAGGAGTTTTATATGTCTTCTGTCTGTAGGTTGGTGAGGAACCATATGAATCATTTTGATTAGGAATATATTCAGGCATTGTCCTAATTGTCCTACATTCGACCTTCAACATTTCCAAAAATTAAAATTTTAAAGTGTTCTTCGATAATATTTTATTGTACTTCTAATGATCTAATTATAAGATAAACGTTTCTGAGGAGCACTGCCGTGTACAGAATTTGATCTTGTAGAGGAGGGTTTTTTTTATAAAAAACGAAGGAGAACCATATTGAGCACTAAATTTGTGCCGTTATATATGGGTAAAAATTTATCCTGGGGGGTTCAAACTCCAAAACCTCCGTGTGCACAGGACTGCTTAAGAGTAGGAACAACTCGTAATAATCGTCTAGGAAACTGTGTTCTATGTCACGAAAAGGAGTTATGTAGCTTAAAAGGATGAGAATCACACTACAAAGCTTTTGGGTTATCCTCGTTTAGCTGTTGATAGTTTCAATGAGCACATGGGAGGTGTTGATCTTTCCGATATGTTGCTGGAACTATATGCGATTAACCATCGTTCCAAGAAATGGTATCTGCGAATAGTATCTTGGTGCATAAATGTATTGTATGTATTTTATCTCTAACTCATGCTCGAGTATAAGGCCAATATGTAATGACTTTTATCTCTTTCCAAGATACTTCCCTTGAAGTTCCTTCTCCAAAGACCTATTCCAGGTGACTTTTGATTTACCACTCCCTAAGCTGCATTGTGGATGCCATTCAAGTGCTGTAAATTTCGCTATTTCGTCTTTGGATCTCTTTAAGGTGTAATTCAGAGTTTGGGATGGTACATAAATGATGCAGAAGTAGATAGTTATTCCACCACAGAGATATAAAATATGATAATGCCTTCAGTTAGATAAAGCTGATGAACTACTGCAACACTGCAAATAGAACAGCACTTACACACAATAGAGCAAATTTGTCACTAGCTCCAGCTAAAACCCCTCCAACTTCTATTATAACGAAAAAATGATATCGAATTCTAAAAAAAATTACTATTCAAATTCAATATAAAAACTGTATTGTTCATTTATTTTATTTTACAAAGTTTACCAGCAGTGCCCAATGTTGCCTATAGGCGACATCTTCCAGAGACCAAACTAGGATATGCAGGACCTTGAAATTAATACTATTCGTTCTTTAGTTCTATATTTGCAACTGTATAGCCTCAAAAAAATTTTAAGTCCCCCAAATTAATTCGGGCATGAAAGGTTTAAACTTTTGCTTATACGGAAGGTGCCACGCCCCCTTGTTTGAGTTTGCTTAATTTTTCTCAGAGCTTGCATTTATTGATTTGAGTGCAATTTGGTTAGGTTATCTCAAAAAACGCTTTCAGTATAACATTTTAAAACATTCGCTTATATGGGAGGTGCCACGTCCTCTTTTCCGAGTTTGCCTAGTTTTTTCTCAGAGCTTGCATTTGTTGATCTGAGTGTTTGAGTGCAATTTGGTTGGGTTATCTCAAAAAACGGTTTCATTATAGCATTTTGAAACTTTTGTTTAAATGGGAGGTGCCACGCCCTCTTTTGCGAATTCGCCTAGTTTTTGCTCAGAACTTGTATTAACTATCCCTAGCATTTATGTGTATTTTGCTTCTGTTATTGCAAATATTGCTCTTATTATGAGCGTCACCTCCTGAGTCCGTCTGTCTGGCTGGGTGTGCGTGGAAATACATTTTTTAGGAAAACTGAGCAACATAATTAAACGAAATTTGGTATTCTGCCTCCGTCGTAAAAGTCGGCTCGGGGGATTGAAAATGAACGAAATCGGTCAACGGACACGCCAACCGCCCATATAAAAAATATATTCAAAATGCGACTTTAGGAGTATTTTTCACGACAATGCAACCAAAACACACATAAATACTACGAATTGTAAGCGCAAGCTCTGAGAAAAAAATTTGTCGAATTCGGACAAGAGGGCATGGCACCTCCTATGTAAGCAAAAGCTACAAAACGCTACAGGGTTATTCGCATGAACTGTTACCTAATCAAATGATCATAACTTTTTGTGTGAAAACGATAAAAATGATTGGAGAGCGTCCATCGGTGGTCACAGCTGCCCATGCCATTACTTGAGATTGGAAATTATTTCGGGTGGTTGTTCGTAGGCTCAAATTCACCTAGGAGCGTTCGGTCAAGTAAACACGATCATTTTGAGGGTTTATGAACTGCTCAATAGGAAAATTTTTCTCATCAGAGAACACAATGTTAGGAAATTGGCCACGTTCGTGCAAGCATAACAACTTCTTTGCTCTTTCGAGTCTAACTTTTTTTAGCTTTGGTGTAAGATCGTGTGCTTTTAGGAACATGTAAGGCTTTACCTTGAGCTCATTCTGCAATATGAGTCTGATGCTTCGCTGGGATATTTTCAGTTCTTTGGCCATTTGATTACCACTACGACGTAGATTTCGTCGAGCCTTCACTTTCCGCACCATTTCAGGCGATGTTGCATTTTTTTTTGGTCCACCACCATAGCGTTTGGCAACGCTACCAGTACCATTATAACGAGTTATGGTACGATACACAAACATTTTATTCACTTTGAGATGTTTGAGCTCACGAACAATAGCTGGTTGTGATTTTCCAGCCAAATATAATGCAATCACACTATTACGTTTGAAATCCATTTCGGAAAACTTTTGTTTTATAAAATTTAGACGCAAATGCTTTAGGCGGCTTATAAACATTATAATGAACTGGCACTGGTATGAATTTGAAAAAACTGTCTTTATCGGTTTGCCAGATGTATCGGCCTGAATTTGGTAACAGTTCATGCGTCTAATTCATTGAAAGGGTTTTTGAGATAGTCGAACTAAATTTTACTCATACACTAAGAACTGTAAATGCAAGGTCTAAAAAAAAAACTGGGTGAAACCGGACAAGAGGGCGTGACACCTTCCATATAAGCAAAAGCTTCAAACAGCTATATTGAAAGCGTTTTAACGTTTGGCCAGGCCAAAGGATGAACCCTTCTTACTAGTTTTATTTTAATATCGTTGACATTTTCAGAAATAACCAGTTTGCAACGTTAAGTTTTTCAAATACCGATGACATTGAAATTTTTATCCATTTTCTGGATTATGACACCTAAAATAAAAAAAAAATAAAATAAACAAGCAATACCAATTGCATCTGGATAAAATTTGTGAAAAATTAAGTTAATGCTTTGCTTTTTTAATTTAATAAAGATTTTTTAATCATTTTAGTGAATTTTCAAAATGAAAAGTTGGCACTAAAAAGTTCACTAAAAAAAATGTCGAAGTAAAAATTAGTTTTAGTAGAACCGGTATAAGTTGGGAACGCTTGGATGGATATTAAAAATATTAGTGTCATATGAAAGCTATTTCAATAAGCTATAAAATTATTGTACATACTAAAGTTTTTAATTTGTCAAACGTTATTTATAATTATTTATTTATACATGATTATTCCCTAGCAAAAAGTTGGGGAGTAAATTTAACCAATAAACGTGAAAAAATTTACTCCCAACTTATTGCGGAGTGCCTTATTTTTCCAGTGAATTTTTCCCTTCCAGAAAATTTGTTTGCGGTTGCAAGCTAAGGATTAAGGGAATAACTTCTCGAGAATATTTATTTACGATAATGCCCAATAAGTCGAGCTAACTTTGGCAACGGAGTCAGTGTACCAAATTTCATCGAATTATCTTGCGTATTTTTCCCGTAATAGATATTTCCACAGACAGCCAGCCAGAATGACAGACGGACATGGCTATATCGACTCAGGAGGTGACAATGATCAAGAATAGCTGTGTTCCAATGGTAGTGGATCTGATCCAGATCAGATCTGAACTCATTTGAACGCACACGGATTCAATTTCAAAAACTTGGTAGCATTGGCAAGAATAAACATAAATGTCAATAACTAATGCCAACGAAAAAAACAAAAAAAATTTAAATAGAATTATATTGAGGCAAACAAATATTTAGACTGCATACATTTTTTATTAATTAATTGGAAAATTGGGTATTATATTAGGACAACAAAATTTAATAGTTTCTTCGGCATATTTAGGTTTTTTCTCGAACATACAGTGGCTCACAGCTTATTTCGTGCAGTAATATTTTTTAACTTTAAAACACTATAAGGCGATTCCTGAAAACGTGTAAAAGCCTCGAAAACCTCGTAAACTCGTAAAATGGTCAAATTTCGTATTGATTTTCACAACTTTTACGAGTTTACGAGGTTTTCGAGGCTTTTACACGTTTTCAGGAATCCCCTCATTATCTTTAAAACGAATACATATATTATCAAATTTTGAATGCAGGCTTAGACGGGCATGCCTATTGTTCATAATATGTAATAGAAAAACCACAAAAATTGATTCAGGAACGCTCAACGTGGAAAAAATCGATTGAGTAGGAGAAATTCATGTCACAGCTTATTTCGTGCAGATGCTTATTTTCCCTTTGGAGCCAGCGTTTCGCGTTATTTAACGGGAATTTCTTCTTCTATGTTCTCCATGTGGTATTCGCAACCAGATGCAGCCAATTTTTAGTTTGATCTTGTACGTGTGAGGGTAAAAAAGTGCATTTTGCAGAAATGGGTCGTCAAGCAGCGAAAATCGGTGATAAGTCATCTTCAGGACGGCCAATCCCTGCGCAAAGCTTACCAATATGTCAGCTTGAGTTCCGCCTACAATGCAAAGCACAACTGAAAGCTTCGTTCATTTAATTCGGATCCAAAATAAGGGTTAAAGTGCGTCAAACCTTATTTTTAATCCCGCTGACGAACAGTTTTTTATCCATAAAATTAAGACAACTCACATTATCGGCTTCAAAAATAGTCACAAACATACACCATGAACTAAGCAAGCCGCAAATTGCAAAAACTGTCCACTTCGTGCACCAAGACCACAATTTTAAAGCCTAAGTAGCCCTTCATAAACGAAAAAAGCCAGCATAGCTTACATTCTCTTTGACATCGACCTCAGTATTAGCACGCCCACAAAGATTCGGACTTTAAAAACAGCATCATAATCATGGATGAATCTAAATTTAACATATTTGAACCTGATGACATGGCATACGTATGGTGGAAACGTAATAATGAGCTGAAGGACTACTTGGGCTTTGAAGCTGTGGTCTCGGGACACGTAGCCACCAGTTTTTGCACTGTACGAGTTACTTAGTTCTTGATGTATGTCCTTGATGGTTTTTGGAGCCGAATATGTGGGCCTGTATTGATTTTGTGGAGAATAAATGAATCGTCAGCGGGACTAAAAATTTTGTTTTACGAAATTTAACCCTTATTTTGGACCCGATTTACAGACACGAAGCTTTTAATTGTGCTTTGCATTGTAGGTGGGACTCAAACTGACATAGTGAGCAGCTTTGCGCAGAGATTGGCCGTTACTAAGATGAGTTATCACCGATTTTCGCTGCTGGACGACCCATTTCTGCTAAATGTACTTTTTTACCCTCACCCGATCAAGAAAATTTGTCAAGTTCTTGTCATTGTATCAGAAATGTATATCAAAAATGTATCAGCCGCTGATATACAATATTTGTACATCATTTTGATATATTTTTGATATCATTGAAAAACATGTCAATTTTGTATCAGAAATGTATATCAAAATGATATCAAAAATTTGTCAGCTGCTGATATACAATTTTTGTATATCTTTTTGATATATTTTTGATATCATTGAAAAACATGTCAATTTTGTATCAGAAATGTATATCAAAATGATATCAAAAATTTATCAGCTGCTGATATGTCAAAATTGACGTTTTCGTTTGTGGACATTATGGAAAGATAACTTTAGAAGACAAACGCGCAGGCAATTTTAGTGAAAAAAAGTGAATTTTCTAATAAAATTAGTGAAAAGCACACAAATATAATTGAGTGCAAAAAAAAACCGACTCTCCATTCAGTTGTTGCATGCAGCCTGTGGTTGGGAAAACAAAAGCTATGGAAAACGGACGCGCAGCCAATTTTAGTAAGTGAATTTCCTCATGAAATAAGTGAAAAAGCACAAACATATAATTGAGTTAATTTGCTGCATGCGGGCAATTTCTAAAAACTTGTTGCCGACGATCAAATACAATATTGTAAAATTTCGTCATTATCTGCGTCGCTTTTGTTATCAGACTCAAAGTTGGTTATGTCAATTTTGTATTAGAAATGGATATCAAAATGATATACAATATTTGTATATCAAAATGATATACAATTTTTATATATCATTTTGATATACAATTTTTGTATATCATTTTGATATCTTTTTTTGATATAATTTTGATATCTTTTTCTGATATCATGGTGATATACGCAAAGCGTTACATTCCGTATATCACTAGGCATGCGCTTATTTTACGATTTTCGTTCATGCCGCCCCCTGAAATCCTTCTAATGGTCATAAAAACAAATACTATGAAGTTTCACGGCGATCGGATAACGATAACCCGGCCCGCAAGAGAGGTCAAGGTCAAGTTGAGGTTTCAGGCAAAAAATAATGAAAATTTTTTTTAAACTTAATTAAATGAGTCAAAGCATAACTTTATCTTATAGCAAATTGAAATACCTTTCCAACAAGCTATAATTGTTTAAAATCGGGTAATAAATACGAATTCTATGAATTTTTCCTTTACGGCATTAGCAAAATTGCCGCAAAATGCTATTCTACTACATATGGTATTTTGCGGCAATTTCGCTAATGCCGTAAAAGAAAAATTCATAGAATTCGTATTTATTACCCGATTTTAAACAATTATAGCTTGTTGGAAAGGTATTTCAATTTGCTATAAGATAAAGTTATGCTTTGACTAATTTAATTAAGTTTAAAAAAAATGTTCATTATTTTTTGCCTGAAACCTCAACTTGACCTTGACCTCTCTTGCGGGCCGGGTTATCGTTATCCGATCGCCGTGAAACTTCATAGTATTTGTTTTTATGACCATTAGAAGGATTTCAGGGGGCGGCATGAACGAAAATCAGAAAATCGTAAAATAAGCGCATGCCTAGTATATCACTGTGATATCCTTTTTTTGTCAAAATTAAGTATGTCACTGACAAATTTTGGATATCATTTTGATATATTTTTGATATACTTTTCGTGATCGGGCACATGTACAAGATCAAACTAAAAATTGGCTGCATCTGGTTGCGAATACCACATAGAGAACATAGTAGAAGAAATTCTCGTTAAATAACGCGAAACGCTTGCTCCAAAGGGAAAATAAGCATCTGCACGAAATAAGCTGTGACATGAATTTCTCCTACTCAATCGATTTTTTCCGCCTTGAGTGTATCTGAATCAATTTTTGTGGATTTTCTTTTACATATTATGAACAATAGGCATGCCCGTCTTAGCCTGCTTTCAAAATTTAATTATATATGTATTTGTTATAAAGATATATTGTTTTAAAGTTTAAAAATATTGCTGCACGAAATAAGCTGTGAGCCACTGTAATTCTGCCACAAGAGCGCTGACAAATGATTAGAGCTCTCGATGGGTTTCTCTTTTACACACGTTTATTTTTTCGATTTCTCCAATAAATTGAGCTTATTTTCTCCCAGTATTTAATCTTTAAATGAATCAGAAAATACCGTTTTTTGAAATAAAATTTTAATAATTTTTAAAAACTATTTTGAAATGTTTTTGACAGTAAATGCCAAACCGTCAAGAAATAAGCCAGTGCTACCAAATAGTAATTTTCTGAACACTTTCATTGATCCAATAAAATTTTTCGAACGCAAGATCTGAGCTGGTTCTGAGTTTGTTTTAGCTTTGCTTGAAAGTGAATCTGATCCGGATCAGATCCGCTGCCATTGGAACACAGCTAATATATATTCTTTTCCATAACTGCCACGCCACCTTCTCTGCGTTACAAAAAAATGTGAAAACGCTTACTGCCTTACCTAAATTTGAGCGTCAGCGTTATTTTACTGTCAAAAATTTCTCATGTACATACAATTTGTATGACGCATACCGAAATTGCCAACGCTCTGCTGTTCGAATTTTCAATTTCGACAAAGAGTTCTGGAGTGAAATTAGCTGCAGAAAAGTAAAAAAAAAAAACAACAATATAATTTTGATATACAAATGACTTCAACGAACGTCTTTATTTCGGTATGACGCTTGACGCTTTTGTGTAACGTTAAATAACGCAACTCCTGACGCTCGAATTTAGGTATGGCAGTTACTATTTTTATTTAAGCTTCTTAACAAAAAAACAAGTGAACATTTATTTACATACCTTGCTCGCATCGCCATAAGGGAAAAAGTTGCCATATATTTTTTTAAATTCTTCAACAGATAAATGCCCACTTGGACAATCTTTCAAAAAGCCTTTGTACCACTCCTGAATTTCAGCATCTTAAAAGAAAATGTACAGTTTTTATATATTTATTAGATTAAAAATGCAAGTTCGATTAGCAAAACAAAAAACCTTTTACTGTCTTAAAAATTCCGAAAAGATTAAATTATATCTCTCTCATCCAGGAAATGTGGCAATGATGGAAAATAAAAATTTTTCACCATGCCTATTTTAGTAAAACACTTGTTAGAGTTGGGAACGTGCCTAATTTTAGAGACCCGGCCCACACGAATACGAACAAACACTTGAGAAAAAGCCCGGGCCCGGAAAAAAGTCCGGCCAGGCTTAATACTACCAAATATATAGTATAAACTTATACGAACATGGTTTGATTTTATTTATTTTACTAGATGACCCGGCAAACGTTGTTCTGCTCTTTAATGTAGGTGATGCGATGATTTTTTTATATGGGGGTACAACAGTTCTGGTTCATTCCCCCATTTTCTTCATGGCCTTTAGTAGAAACTTTACCATAAAAAATTAAATTAAATTAATTAAAAAAACACATAATATGATACTTTTTTTTTGGTTTAGGAAACGCTCAGATAAACTTTTTAAAAATTGTACAAAAACTTTCAGGATTGTCACCTGGTCTTTTTTGTAAATTTTGCTCAAATCATGTATTTAAAAACAGAGAATGAAATTTTAGACTCAAAACGCTTAGATAGTTTTTAAAAATCCAACATATGTTTTTAGGTTTGCCACCTGGTTATTTTCTGACAAAATTCAAATTTTTGGTATCAGAAAAACTCAGATAAACTTCTTTTAAATGATAAAAAAAACTTTCAAGGTTGCCACCTCGATTTTTGTAAGCTTACCGTTAATCATATGTTTCAAAGAAATGGATGTAAGTACGATTTTAATATAATTTCAGAAAATAACTAGGTGGGTTGTTTAATAGAATTGAAAGGTACCTTTACTTCAATGGGTAATATCTCGGAAAGTAATGATACGATTGGAAAAGCTATAAGTTAAGATATAATAAGGAAGATAATAGCTATCCGTTGGTGTTGACAAAAGTCAATAAAACTACTTCTTGGATATGCACCATATGTTTAAAAATAGCGGTTTTTGAATTTTAGAGCAGAGATAGTACGGATCATAGACCTGTTATAGAAAATCGGTGGCCAAATTCGAACTCAGCGAACATAAGTTAGAGATCTCATTCAAAATTTTTTTTCTTAATTTGTTGCATTTATATAAAAAATTGCAAAAACAAATATTCATAATGTTGTCATTTATTGGTTGCTGCAAAATTTTTTTTTTGCAGATAAATAACTGAATGTTTGTTCTATCATACCCAAGTTTTTTTTTTTTTTTGTTTTTTAAACATATGAGAAGTTCAGTTAACTTGCAATTGCATATTTCAAAATGCATTTTTCATTAGTAAAACAATTCAAAAAATTTTGATGCCACTAAATTTTATGCGCGTATCATTTACGAATATACTGCAAATTTTTCAATTCCATTAAGTATTTACTGAGCTATAGCAAATGCAATGTTGCGGTTTTTATTTCATTACGATCTTAAAAATGATAACTGGAACCTAAAAAAAGTTTCCTATGAAGTCATATTTCGAAATTTACGAATATACTGAAAATTTTTCAATTTCATTAAGTAGTTATTTCCACCCTTATTTAATAGCACTCCGCGGTTTTCTCTTCTTAAATGACCCATCGACCGCTTTCTGTAATAAAAACGCATAAACGTCTTGGTCTCTTTCTACATGACATAGCAAATAGTCTATTAACATATCTAGAGAGTAACCCTACAATATAAAAAATTATTCAAAATGCAATTTTTTTTTTTTTTTAATTAAATATGAGAACGCAACCAAAATGCATACAAATTTTCATGCTCTTTCCAATGGTATTGGTCTCATTCGTCTAGGTTTTCTCTTTCACGATATACACGCAAAATAGTTTATTAAATTACTTTTTACCCTACTAGTAATACTAAAAACGAAAAATATGATGCGCTAACAGTAAATATTAATAATATGGGTTCTCTTTGCACCAGAATTACTGTTTTATATCCTAGCAACTATTCAACATGTTTGAAAGCAAAAAAGAAACAAAAAAAAATTTTTCAAGCAGTCTGATGTACAGTATTAATTACACTGCTGTCACTTTATGTATTATGTTTTATTGATGTATTTTGCAGTATATTATGATTTTGGAGTTCTTTAGCGTCAGCCAATCTTAAGCTATTTCAACAAAATTGAAAAAAGGCAAAAAAAGTTAAAAAACAAAATTGGCGGGTAATGTGATATACTATATCCAATATCCCAACAAATTGCATTTTCGGTAAAAAGATCATTGTGTTATGAAGAAACTTTAGTTGTGGAACTTTTACTTCAGGTAAGGAGTGATAAACATTACTAAAATCGCTTTAACAAAGCTTTAGCTCATTTTTCTTAAAAACTGTGACCTTTATATATAAATGTTGGACCAACAAATTGTTAATAAGGAAAAACGTTTTAGATTTGGGCCAAAAGACCATCGTGCCAAACGTTTTGCAGTGCAACTGGAACATCAAATATTTTCGGTGCCAGAAGTGCACTATATCACATTACCCGAATTTCAGTTTTAAAACAATCAGGTTATTTTTGAAAAACACACTCTAGCAAATAAAAAATTCAATTGATTTGTGGTTAGGTATATTCACCCACTAGCAGAATTTACTATTGCGGCTATGATATCAATTTTAGCTTAGGCTAGATCCTATCATAAAGCACACACAAATAAAGTTTTTTTTTTCACTGCTAAATCGATTTTACCACACTGAAGGCAGAATAAGTAAAGGTGGGCGCTCAAAAACTTGCAGCAAGTTTCTTTTTCAGTTACTGTGGTGTTGACGAAAAAATCATTATCGAGAGTTGTTTATTTAAGGAAATATGCTGGTATATCACATTACCCGCCTATATCACATTACCCGAAGTTACTCTAATTTTGTTGAACAAGCACCGATTTTGATCCGACATGGCTCATTTCGTTCGTAATTTAATTTAGAACAAATCAACATTTTAGTTTTTTGCAGTTTTCCCCCAAACTTTGTTAATCCTTCATGAACCCCAAAAATCCGATAAATTCAATAGAATTGTTTTAAAATGCTTAAAAATGGAAAATAATAATAACCAGGAGGTTTCCGAGGTCGAACTGCGAACATCCCCATTTTAAGCACTAAAAAGGAAAAAAATTGTAAAAGTGGAGTGGCTGGGGGTTTTAACTTAGAATTATTTCTATAAGAGTGAATGAATTTATATGGTCGAGGTGGGATTTTGTACTTTAAAAAGAAAAGTTTTCAAAAAGTCACGGCGCTGTTCTGAGTATTTAAATGACTATAACAACACCCCTCTGGGGTTATTTTATATTATGAAAGCCTATCAAATTCTACATATTTTGCTGAATTTTTAAAAAAATCGTTAGAGAGGTGCCAAAAAACCATTAAAATTAGAATGAGCAAAAAGTTTTGTGTGGACACACAAAAATTAAATTTTTGTTGTTATTTCAACATACAATGATTATTGTTTACGTCAGCAACAAACACCCTGTTTGTTCTAGTCTTAAGTTTTTCCCTTTTTTCATTTGATTCCCTTCTGGATTTATTGGCAGCACTTTGCTGCCTCTCTCTTGTTTAAAGTTTAGCTTAAAATGTAAAAATTCAGTGTTCGATCTCATAGTCAACATTAAAGTACGTTGTTTCCGCACAACAAAAAATTGAAAATCCCGTGTTTTTTAATTAACGTCGTATAACTCGCTTTATAGTGTTTAAATTATTTTCGGTCGGAATTTATTCATGGTCCTTCTCGACCCGTTTTCACCAGTGCCGTGGTTTTTAAAAAATCAAGAAAAAATTTTTTAAACAATTAACTTTTTTCCGCCGCGAAATTTTTTAACATTTAAATTTTTTGCCGCCGTGAGTGCTAAAAAACAAACCCTACACAATTTGTGAAAAGTGTTACTTTTTATAGAAAAAATAAAAAGTATTGTATATAAAAATACAATATTCAAAAAAAAAAAATACAAAAGTGAACATAGTGCTATTGCTAAGCAATTTTTTGAGATCGCCAGCATCCTCAGGAACACCTGCAGCTACTTCAACAAAAGCAGCAGCAACAACATAAGCAACAGCAGCCAGGCCGTTTTTGGAAAATTTTGTAAAACTTCCTTTGACGAACTAGGAAAGTTTAAAGGTATTTCATTTTCAATTCATCAAGTGAAAAAAGTGATTTGAAGTCTCGGTTTCGGTACGTTTATTTTTCGTATTTTTGGTTCGTCGGCAAAGTGGGAAATTTTTGTAAATTTCTAAAATTTTTTCGGTCAATTTGCGAAATTGGGAAAAATTTCAAGAACATTTATATATATATTCATCTGGAAAAGAACCGGAAAATCGCTGTAGCAATACAGTTTATTTTCCCGTTTAAATTTTCGTACAGACATATATATGTATTTGCAGAAGAAATTTTTGGCGCAAAACTGTGTACATACATACATATATACGTATATATAAGCCGCTCACTTTGGTTTGCTTGCACATAAAATTTCCAATTTTGGTTTTTAATTTGGGTTTTTTTTTGGAATTTTAAAATATATGTATGTATGTTTATGCAATTTTTCTCATATAGAAAAACTGCGTTTGCTTATATATATATGTATGTATGTATATGCATTTTTTCTCGCATAGAAAAACTGCGTTTGCTTATATAGAGTACAAGCAGCCGTTCTGCACTCTCGCCCACGCAATTTTCGTATTTTCTTTTGTGTCGCATCCGCAGTGATCGTCGCCAAAAACTTGCTTTGTGCTTAGCAAGTTTGCAAAACCCACCCCCATTTGTTAATACAAGAAGTTCTTACGCTCTTGTATAGTGCAGTTTTTTTTTCTTTACATACATACACATGTGAAAGAACTGTACAGTGGGTCAAAAATATTTTTAACTTGCAAAAAATATTTTATATAGTGGATTTTTTTATTGCTCTCTCTTCACGTATATATTGGGAGCAAACTGCACAGTGGACAAAAATATTTTTTAAGTCGGGAAAAAATATTTTATTTGAAAATTCAAAAATTTCGTAATTTTTTTTTTCTTCTCTGCAATACAATTGTGATTTTTTCATGCAATAATTTTTAATTTTATTTAAAAATATTATATTTCTATATTTATTTTACGTATATATAGTATAAATTTTTGAAAATTTTCAGATTTTTGTTGTTTTTCTGTTGTTTTTTCAGAATTATATTTTTATTTCGCTATTTTTTAGCGCGTTTTTTTTGCTAAAGGTCGCTTATTTTGCTTGGTGTTCGTGGTGATCAACTATTTTTTATTTTTTCTAACGCATTTGCTGATAAATTAATTTACTTCTTGTTCGCAATACGTTGGCTTTGTTGATATTTCGGAAAAAAAAGATATGTCGCAACTAAAATCTTTTATCCGTCTGTCCGATTCGTTCATCGAATTCATTTCAGACTTCGATAATGCTGAAGAGCATAACGTTTTCTCCCTAGAGGCTGAAAATGATGAACTTAAGGCGCAGTGGAGGAAAATTAAAGTTTCCTATGAAGCTTGTTTAGCCGAAGTAGATCAAGAAGGTGAAATTGATTCTATTAAAAGCAAGTATCGCACCTGCTACCAAGCTTATCTTAGGGTGGCAGGAAAAATTTCTGAGTTTTCTCAGAAAAAGCCTAAGCAAAGGGTCGTCGATGTTCCTTTGCCAGAGCTTGGTTACAGCATGGCTGTACCACCTTGCGATACAGAGGTTTTCGACGGCGATTACCTATCGTGGCCGTCCTTCAGGGACATGTTTACGGCCATCTATATAAACAACTCGCGGCTAGGTTCAGTGGAAAAACTTTTCCACTTGAATCAAAAAACACGTGGTGAGGCAAAGGAGATTGTGCGGAAATCTCCTTTAACTAATGATGGTTTTATGCAAGCATGGCAAAATTTGTCTGACAGGTACGAGAATAAACGTATCCTTGTCAATAGCCAGCTTAAAATTTTATTTAATTTACCTCAAGTGCCAAAAGAGTCTGGCACAGATCTCAAAAAACTTCAACGGGATATCAACAGTTGTATTTTTGCACTCAAAACACACAACATTGATATCTCAAATTGGGATGCAATCTTTGTTTATTTATGTTCGACACGATTGCCTGAGGTTACGCTTTCGTTGTGGGAGCAGTCCGTTTCAAATAAAAATGAAATTCCGAAATGGACAGGCCTTGACTCTTTTTTGACTAGTCGGTTTCAAACGTTAGAAACCGTTTCTGACATTCGCAGCTCTAGTGGTGCGATTCCTCGTCAAACTACAGTACCTTCTTCTTCAACTCAGAGTGCTCATTCCAATAAGCGGCTCAATAGTTATCAAGCTAAGGTATCTTCAACGAGCTGCAAAGTTTGTTCGTCGGAACAACATGCGCTGCGTTATTGCCCCAAATTTCTAAAAATGGATGCTAAACAGCGCTTAGCAGTTGTTCGCAAGCATCATTTTTGCATCAACTGCTTAGCGTATTCACATGAAGTGAAAGAGTGTAAAAGTACGTACACTTGTGCGACGTGCAAGCAACGTCACAATACACTTTTACATCGCAATTCGACTACAGCCTCTGCCCCTGCTTCGAGTGTAGACTCAAGCAAGTCGAATTCGCGACCCAATCCCCCGGGCTCTAACACGCAATCACACTCAACACAAATACAGTCCACTAATAACGACATTCAGACATGCTTCGCTTCTAGTACCAAGCACGTATTGTTAGGTACTGCAATGGTGACCGTATGTCACCTAGGAGCAGCGTACACCACCAGAGCGCTTATCGATTCTGGCTCGGAAGGTACGTTTGTTTCCGAGCGTCTTCAGAAGCTTTTGAAGCTCCCCACTAGAGCCGTCAATGCTCAAATTTCTGGCGTAAATAACGCAGTTTCAGCACAGGTTTCAAAAGCTTGTGATCTGATCCTTAGTTCCCCTAGAAACAGACAGCTTCAGCTTGAAACCACTGCCTTTGTGCTTTCTCGCGTAACTGGAGACTTGCCTTCTGTTTCAGTTGACACTTCGTTATGCAAGACCTTGCCTGATTTCCAATTGGCAGATCCGCATTTCTTCCGAAGTGGTCAAATAGATGTACTTATCGGTGGCGATTTGTACCCCGCTATAATATTGGATGGCATTCAGAGGAATATTCTTGGCTCGCTTCTCGCCCAAGAAACTGTGTTCGGTTGGATATTCACGGGCCCTATGCCTCGAAGTGAAATATCCAGCTTTACCACTTGCCTCACGCATTTCAGTGAGGTTGCGATTGACAAACAAATCGCACGTTTTTGGGAGTTGGAGGAGCTTCCTAAAAAACAATTTTTATCGCAAGCTGATAAGTTTTGCGAGGATAATTATAAAAAAACGACAAAAAGAGACGAAAGGGGTCGCTATATAGTCACTTTGCCTTTCAAAAGTGAATATCCCGACAAAGTGAACTTAGGATTTTCTCGAGGCATTGCCTTTAAGCAGTTCATTCGGGGTGAAGCCCGTTTGAATAAAAATCCTGATCTCAAAGTTCAGTATGACGAAGTGGTCAAAGAATATCTTTCACTGGGTCACATGACAAAAATTTCTGCTCCGAAGTTCGAGATCTCGCCATCTCATTATTATTTGCCGCATCACGCAATTATTAAGCCTGATCGCACTACCACGAAGGTTCGGGTAGTGTTTAATGCGTCAAGCCCCACTTCAAATGGGGTTAGCTTGAACGATGTTTTGTACGTTGGTCCAACTCTTCAAGCTGACTTGACGCTTCTTATTTTAAAATGGCGTTTTTTCAAATATGTCTTCAACGGCGATATTCAGCAAATGTATCGCCAAATTTTTGTCGATCCGAAGCACTCTACTTTCCAGCGAATTCTTTTTAGAAACTCACCTGAAGATGAAATTCAGGATTATGAGTTAAAAACGGTAACTTTCGGTGTCAATTGTGCACCATACCTAGCCATAAGAACCATGCTGCAATTGGCAGATGATGTTCAAGAGCAGTATCCCCTTGCTGCTCAAATTCTTCGCAGTTTCACTTACGTTGATGACGCTTTAGCAGGTGCTCATGACGTTGAGACTGCCATAAAGGCTAGAGATGAGCTTAGATTCGCACTTGACTCAGCGGGTTTCACTATGCGAAAATGGACCGCAAATGCCTCATGCATTTTGTCCGGTCTGCCTTCTGACCATCTTCTTCGCGAAAACTTTTTGAAGTTAGAAGATGAAAGTTATGCTAAAGCGTTAGGGATTCGCTGGAACGCCACTTCTGATTCATTTTATTTCAACATAAAACGTCTCGAAATAAAGTCGGTATACACGAAAAGGGAAGTTCTTTCCATCATTGCACAACTTTTTGATCCTGCCGGTTGGCTGGCTCCAATTATTGTGACAGCAAAGATTCTAATGCAAAGAATCTGGCTGGACGAAATCGATTGGGATGACAACATCCTCCCGCACAGTCTCCTTTCTTGGCAATCTTTTTTGCAACATTACGAATATATTGAGAAAATTCGTATCCCACGTTTTGTAAGTTATTCACCATCTTCAGAGGTGGAATTTCACGCATTTTGTGATGCGTCTGAAAAGGCGTATGCAGCGGCGATTTATATTCGCGTTAAGCAAGGTGACTGTATTGTCAGTCACCTGCTTTATTCTAAAAGTAAAGTGGCTCCCGTCAAGACTATTTCACTACCTCGTCTTGAATTGTGCGGGGCCACATTATTGGCTGATATGGTTGATTCGTTGATATCTCATCTTGATATTGACAAGCATCGTTTGTTTTGTTGGACAGATTCCACAATAGTTCTTGCCTGGCTTTGCAAGCCACCTTGCTCTTGGACTACTTTTGTAGCCAACAGAGCGTCTCGAATCGCAGAAAAGGTTGGCACTCGTAATTGGTTTCATGTTGATACACATGAAAACCCTGCCGATTTAGCTACTCGTGGAATGACCCCACAGGATTTGGTCAATAATTCTCTTTGGTGGCATGGGCCAACATGGCTTTCTTTACAAAATTCATGGCAAGAGCAATCTCAGTTTTCAGTTGTTGAAACGTCTCTCGAACGTAAGCCTGTAAAGGTTTATTTTGCGTATTTTTCTCAATATGAAGACATATTGGAGCGTTTTTCATCGTTATCGCGTGGCTTACGGGTCTTAGCGTATGTATTCCGTTTTATGAATCATACTCGATCAAAAAATCATTCATCATTTGCACGCAAATCAAGATGCATTGATTCTGCAGAAATCAAGCAGGTCAAAAATCGATTGATCTTATTGTGCCAAAAGGTTAGTTTTCCTGATGAGTACCATAAACTAGAGACTAAGCAAATTATTGGTCCTAAAAGTACTCTTTTGTCTTTGAATCCGTTTTTGCACACAGATGCGCTGCTTCGTGTGGGCGGGCGGCTAGCCTCCTCACCCACGCTTTCTTACGATGAAAGATTTCCTATAATATTGCCGTATGATTGCCACTTTACTCGACTTTTGGTGCAATCTATTCATGAAACTTCACTTCATGGAGGGAACCAGTTAATGCTTCGACTTATTCGAATGCATTATTGGATCCCTCGTGCTAAAAATTTAATAAAAACAACGTTGCATAATTGTAAAACTTGCGTTATTCACAAAAAGCAGTTGCGATCGCAAATTATGGCTGCTCTCCCTCCAGAGCGAACGGTCATATCGCGTCCTTTTGCATCCACAGGTGTGGATTTTGCAGGTCCTTTTGATATCAAAAGTTACATTGGCAGAGCCTGCCGAATAACTAAGGGCTATGTATGCTTATTTGTATGCTTTTCGACAAAAGCAATTCATCTGGAAGCCACCAGTGATCTTTCTTCTGCTACTTTTTTAGCAGCATTTTCAAGATTTGTCTCGCGACGAGGGTGCCCTGCAAACATTTACTCTGATAACGGTACCAATTTTGTCGGTGCCTCAAAAGAGCTTAAAAAGGATTTTAAAGCCTTTTTGGATCAGTCTCAATTGGCTGTACTAAATCGATATGCCCATCAAGAAGTTTCATGGCATTTCATTCCGGCTGGCGCTCCTCATATGGGAGGTCTAT